>MJUU01046214.1:61857-104762 GCA_002080025.1 Modiolus philippinarum | reverse complement strand
TTTGAAGGTCGGTAGACATGAGATTTACACGTACACAGATTCTGCAAATGCTTATTTATTGTAAATTTAAAGGTAAAATTAGATTTAATATTCTTAATGTCAGAATTAAAAGCTATTATTATAATGCAAGAAGATTTGAACCCTCCTTCAAGTTTAGATCTTGGTGTTGATGTTTGGCACAATTGTTTAGATTTTTGTGTAAAATGTTAAAGAAATGGCATTCAGCCATTAATTGAAACAGTTGCAGTTTCTATGGATTCCAATCATAGTTGAAATCTATGATGATAACCTGTTAATTAAATATATAGAAGTTTCATTTCAAGTTGTTTATCATATTTCCAATTTCAAAAGTGTTCTCTTTTGGTATATACACAAGATCTTGCCTCATCGAGACATAGCTGAAAGCTCTGCTGGTCGAAAGTGGTGGGTAATCCAATCATTCAGTCAATCAATTAATCATCATTCTAATTAGTACAGTACCCGCATCTTTGTGACATAAGATCATTTAGTTTGGAGCTAAAACAACCTCTGTATTATCAGTAATACTGCAATGTGTGAAATTTTAGTGGTATCAAAGGCGTTCAGTATAGTTACATTAATATACATGTAATTTTCAAGTAGATAAACATACTGTGCAACATCTCAAGCAGTTACAAAATTATGTAAACTTGTGTATTCTGTTGAGAGTGAAAATATTTTGATGTGCTTTAATATGATGGATATAAAGTTATATGAGGAGATATATTCTGTGGGGGAGGTACTGATGTATATTCCAGACAATGCTGCATCTATGACAGGTAATATATGAATTGTGACACTGACATTATTTTCTTTGCATCTTTAAGTGCATTCACTGCAAATATAAACAAATGTAACCTATAGAGAGGCTCACATTAGGGTTATTGACATATTAACATGATTTGCATTGTAGGTATCAAGTGAGCAATTTCCATAGTTGGGGTCCCAATGTTTGAGTGATAATTTAAAAAAAGAAGCAGGCTTTTTTCAATCCTGCGAGTCCTTTAAATGATAATCACTCGTATAGATCTTCCGAATTCCATAATTAAAAAAGGGGGCTTTGCGACGATTCTTGGTGTAAATTGCGGCTCAAAAAGGGGTATATTAAAATAAGTTAAATTTTTTTCAGTCCACCTAATCCCATAAAAGGTCAAAATATCACGTCAGGGTTATATTGTTGAAATCAGATTTGCTATAAATCCAATTGTTACATGACATCCTCTTCTATTTCAAAACATGTCAGCAAAGGTGAGCAATACAGGCTCTTCAGAGTTTCTTGTCAGAGCCTCTTGGTTAGAGAGCATGGGTGTCATTCAAATGCATTTGTTTACATTTCATAGATTTAATAAAGAAGAAGTAATAAATCCATTTGCAAATTGATTTGACAAATGGCATAAAATGGTTTCTCTTGACTTTTCATTATAAAATTGCTTCTCAGTTTTTCTTTGGCTTTAAATACTAGGACAAGCTAATTAGAATTTGTTGAAGATTTCATTAGCTCTTTTCAAATGTGTTTTTTGTGATACATAATATATGAAGAAGATCAACCATCTTTGGTCAGTGGATGCGTCTTGGAGAGTGATAATTGGGTCACTCTGACCTACATTTTATGCTTCAATAACTCAGCTTAAAGTTTGCGTTATGGTTCTTATCTGGGAAACTACATGTGGCACATCAATCAATCATCTTTGGTCAGTGGATGCATCTTGGAAAGTGATGCTGCTTCAGATGATAATTAGGTCACTCTGACCTACATTTTACACTTCACTGACTTAGGTTATAGTTTGCGTTAAGGTTTATATCTGGGAAACTACATGTTGCTCATCAATCATCTTTGGTCAGTGGATGCGTTTGTGAGAATAATGCTGCTTCAGATGATTATTGGGTCACCCTGACCTACATTTCACGCTGCAATGACTCGGGTTAAAGTTTGCATTAAGGTCCATATCTGAGAAACTATATGTGGCACACTAATCATCTTTGGTCAGTGGATGTGTCTTGGAGAGTGATGCTACTTCAGTTGATTATTGTGTCACTCTGAACTACATTTCACGCTGCAATGACTCAGGTTAAAGTTTGCATTAAGGTTCATATCAGAGAAACTATATGTGGCATCTTTGGTCAGTGGATGTGCTTGGAGAGGAAGCTCCTGTTGAGAATATTTTGAAATTTTAACTGAATTCGGAAATTTAATTGCTAAGTCATAGGGGATTAACTGTCGTTTCCGACTGCTCCCATCTTCTTGAGGTTTTTAACAAAGTATTTTACATCAGTGACTGTATATCTCTTATGTTTGTACAGTCAATGTAGTTTACCCAAATAAAGAGGTTGCANTTAATATGTACATGAAAGTTTGCCTTTGAAATTCTGACACTCAAAAGTAACTAATGGTCTCAAAATCATAGCTATTAATAAACTCCTGTTACATGTATACCTTTCTGGGATAGTGACTTCATAACTTATAGTTACTGAATTTAGTAAAATTATTTTTAACACAATAATTTTTATGCATGAATTTGATGGTAGGTGAGCAACCCAGACAAAATAAGGTTACTATATATGTGCGGTAATGAGGCAAAAGATTGGCTATATTTTAAAAATTTCCAAGAAAAATACCAAGTGTTAATTTGATCAATGAATAACATAGGATTGTTAGGGACAATAATAAGTTTGGTCATTGTATATATATATCAACATTTGTATAGGTTGTATTAAATCTGAAATGCCGATTGTCTGCCATTAATTAGGTGGATATTGCCTTCAATCAATAAACTTATTGCTAAACATATAAACTTATCAGGAATCATTAACAAACCCTGTATTCATATCTGACCATCTATAGAATTAGTCCAATAAATATCTTGTAAATGGAATTGATGAATTTCTCAGGTCAGTTGTTATAATTCAGATAAGATTCTAATATTTTGTTATTTGGAATTTCATAACATAGATGTGACATAATGTGTGCAAGCCAATCAGTAAAGTGTTGCCTGCTTGCCCATACCTAGCAAAATTGTTTTGGAGCAAGATATTTAAGCCATGGCAGTTTAAAGCCCATCAAGGGAAATTATGAGATAATTCTAGTGCAGTGTATTGATTGATAGGTTGGGGTCAAAACACAATTTGATAAGAAATGCTTGTTATAAACCTTCCTCTTGCAAATGGGTAGGCAGAAAAATAAGGGTATATTACAGTGGTTTTATGCCATTTTATTCAATCTTGATCATCCCTAGGTACAAAGAAAATTGAAAAGAATGAGGAAAATCTGGTAAATTACCTGTAGTGGTAATCTTCAACATGTTCAAGCATGATATGACTTAATACTGGGACATTCGTCCTTCAAAGTGATTCCACATTTTCTGTTGTTGAGGAGGCAAATTTGTACCTGCAACAATGGTGTCACTTGGATAAGTTTGTAATAAAATATTTTAATTTCCATAAACCCAACAACCTACCAAGCAACCATGCAACATTACAAATAATTATTTTACCTTTTCATCTTCAAAAACAGATTTTGGTGATATTGACCAATTTCTTTCATTTATGGATATAAAGTGAATGGTGCAAGTGTTGTGTATACTGCGGAGTTGGAAATAACAGTCAGTCTAATTTTGGACAAACGTGTACAGTACAGATGTACAACAAATCAACTCCTGATACTGCTTTTGCAGCAAAAGTAAAGGGAGTCAGACACACTGACCAATGAGGTATTTTCTTCAAAAAGTTGGAACACTAAATTTTAAACAGTTCTGAAGTTGTTTGGTTAGAAATTTTAGTATTTATGTTTTGATTCTATAAATAGACTAGAGATTTAAATACATGTAGGTATAAATGTTGTATACCTTGGTATTTTTGTTCCTAATAACATTTGAAGGTCGGTAGACATGAGATTTACACGTACACAGATTCTGCAAATGCTTATTTATTGTAAATTTAAAGGTAAAATTAGATTTAATATTCTTGATGTCAGAATTAAAAGCTATTATTGCAAGAAGATTTGACCCATTTCCTTCAAGTTTAGATCTTGGTGTTGATGTTTGGCACAATTTGTTTAGATTTTTGTGTAAAATGTTAAAGAAATGGCATTCAGCCATTAATTGAAACAGTTGCAGTTTCTATGGATTCCAATCGTAGTTGAAATCTATGATGATAACCTAACCTATTAATTAAATATATATAGTTTCATTTCAAGTTGTTTATCATATTTCCAATTTCAAAAGTGTTCCCTTTTGGTATATACACAAGATCTTGCCTCATCGAGACATAGCTGAAAGCTCCGCTGGTCGAAAGTGGTGGGTAATCCATTCATTCAATCAATCAATTAATCATCATTCTAATTAGTGCAGTACCCCCTTCTTTGTGACATAAGATCATTTAGTTTGGAGCTAAAACAACCTCTGTATTATCAGTAATACTGCAATGTGCGAAATTTTAGTGGTATCAAAGGTGTTCAGAATAGTTACATTAATATTCATGTAATTTTCAAGTAGATAAACATACTGTGCAACATCTCAAGCAGTTACAAAATTATGTAAACTTGTGTATTCTTTTGAGAGAGAAAATATTTTGATGATGGATATAAAGTTATATGAGGAGATATATTCTGTGGGGGAGGTACTGATGTATATTCCAGACAATGCTGCATCTATGACAGGTAAGATATGAATTGTGACACTGACATTATTCTCTTTGCATCTTTAAGTGCATTCACTGCAAATATAAACAAATGTAGCCTATAGAGAGGCTCACATTAGGGTTATTGACATATTAACATGATTTGCATTGTAGGTATCAAGTGAGCAATTTCCATAGTGGGGGTCCCCATGTTTGAGTGATAATTTAAAAAAAGACGCAGGCTTTTTTCAATCCTGTGAGTCTTTTAAATGATAATCACTCGTATAGATTTTCCAAATTCCATAATTAAAAAAGGGGGGCTTTGCAACAATTCTTGGTGTAAATTGCGGCTCAAAAAGGGGTAAATTAAAATAAGTTAAATATTTTTTGGTTGACCTAATCCCATAAAAGGTCAAAATATCACGTCAGGGTTATGTTGTTGAAATCAGATTTGCTATAAATCCAATTGTTACATGACATCCTCTACTACTTCAAAACATGTCAGCAAAGGTGAGCAATACAGGCTCTTCAGAGTCTCTTGTCAGAGCCTCTTGGTTAGAGAGCATGGGTGTCATTTAAATGCATTTGTTTACATTTCATAGATTTAATAAAGAAGAAGTAATAAATCCATGTGCTAATTAATTAGACAAATGGCATAAAATGGTTTCTCTTGACTTTTCATTATAAAATTGCTTCTCAGTTTTTCTTTGGCTTTAAAAACTAGGACAAGCTAATTAGAATTTGTTAAAGATTTCATTAGCTCTTTTCAAATGTGTTTTTTGAGATACATGATATATGAAGAGGAACAACCATCTTTGGTCAGTGGATGCGTCTTGGAGAGTGATAATTGAGTCACTCTGCAGCCCTTTTCACAAAAAGTCTTACGCCAGTTTTTAATCGTAAGTCAATATGAAATGTAAAAGAGTTACAATAAAATTTTATCATAAGATTTTTTGTAAAAAGGGCACCTGACCTACATTTTATGCTTCAATAACTCAGGTTAAAGTTTGTGTTATGGTTCATATCTGGGAAACTACATGTCGCACATCAATCATCTTTGGTCAGTGGATGCGTCTAGGAAAGTGATGCTGCTTCAGATGATAATTGGGTCACTCTGACCTACATTTGACGCTTCACTGACTTAGGTTATAGTTTGCGTAAAGGTTCATATCTGGGAAACTACATGTGGCACATCAATCATCTTTGGTCAGTGGATGTGTTTGTGAGAGTAATGCTGCTTCAGATGATTATTGGGTCACCCTGACCTACATTTCAAGCTGCAATGACTCCGGTTAAAGTTTGCATTAAGGTTCATATCTGAGAAACTATATGTGGCACACTAATCATCTTTGGTCAGTGGATGTGTCTTGGAAAGTGATGTTGCTTCAGATGATAATTGGGTCACTCTGACCTACATTTTTTGCTTCAATGACTTAGGTTAAAGTTTGTGTTATGGTTCATATCTGGGAAACTACATGTGGCACATTAATCATCTTTGGTCAGTGGATGTGCTTGGAGAGGAATGCTCCTGTTGAGAATATTTTGAAATTTTAACTGAATTTGGAAATTTAATTGCTGAATCCTAGTGGATTAACTGTCGTTTCCGACTGCTCCCATCTTCTTGAGGTTTTTTAAACAAAGTATTTTACATCAGTGACTGTATATCTCTTATGTTTGTACAGTCAATGTAGTTTACCCAAATAAAGAGGTTACAGTAGAAATTGCTTTAGTTATATAGTGACCTAAATTTCATGTTTTAGTGAGCATGTTAAGTTTTTCTGATTATGTAGCATTTTCTGTAACTATTTATGGTAGGTCAATGATATTTGGCATGTGTATTGGTCTTTGGTAGTACATGACATTCTGCCATATGGCTTTTGTGAGTGACATCAATTTCACAGGCTAGTGAGCATGTTAAGTTCTGATTAGGTCAGTTTGATTTTTCAAATCAATATATATATAGCAGCCTAAGCAGAAACATATGAAGCAAGAAACATCAATATATACAAAGATCTATACTTGATGTCTAAGTAAAAATTGATTGCTATATGCATAAAGTTGGGTAATTACTCCAAACATAAGTTATTATATTTGCAGTACTATAAAACTTTGGTATGAAATTTAGATGTGACAAATCAGCTGAGTCTGATCACCGATGTATTGTTATATTCATTATATTTTCAATTTTGTGAAATTGTTAGTGCAATAACTTGCCCATATTCTATATATTTAGTGATACTTTATGCTGTTCCTCCTCTGCACTTTAATCCTAAAAATGGAATTAAGGTAATTAAAGGATATCACACTTTAGATATTTAAATCTATATACAGTACAGCTATTCTGGGTAATGCTATTCTTGGTAATCGATTATTACGAGTGTGAGTCAATGCCATTGATATACACATGTATAAAAAATATAAAAAGATGAGACAGATGTTTGAATTGTACAAAATGAACAAATTGTATCTTGTATTGTGAAGATTTTATGTAAAAGTGACAGATCAATTTAGCTCAGCGATGAGATCATCCGTGGGAGGATGTTCGGATATTTACCTGTTTTGGACAGATTATTATTTTTAATTATACATTACATTCTTGCACACCTTGTACATCTTCTCTCAGGTAACATGATTATATTGTAATGCATTATTTCAGTTTTATGAAAATTTGTAATATGTTGCACAAGTATTGAGGGATATTGATTATATTTGCTGTCATTAGCTTAATGTGCATGATGTTGCCAAAGATTTATGCATTTTATGCGACAGTAGTGAAATTTACTAGCAGCATTAGATGGATCAATTAATAAAGATATGCAAATCCTATTTATTTTGTAGCAAAATCAAAAAAGCAATAGTCTGCCATGAAATATATATATCAATAAACAACATTATAATACATGAACACTGCGAATTTCAGTATTTTTTTTATGATAATATGTTCCAGTCCCGGGGTATATTGGGGGTACACTTGATTGTCTGTATACCCTATTCTGTCTGATATTTTTCATCACAAAAGTGTCCCCTCTGCCTGAAGGGATTCATTTGGAATTTCGTATTCTGCTTCCTTGTAAACTTTATGTTTGATGAAAATTTGATATGTGTGGGGGTATGCTTTTCATGACAATGCATGCAACTTCATGTCTCATCATTAATTTTCCTAGCAGAATATGCCTGTGCTAGATGCATGCAAACGATTTTCTTATACGAAACAGATTTTACTATCTTGGCTAATGCAGAGCCGGAAAACAAGTGTTAGAGAATTTAGATCTTAGATTTACCCCTGAAGTTTGGTTATCCCTATTTTATGCAAATAAAAAAAAGTTTTAAATCAATTTAAAATTACTGGAAGTCTAGTTTGACATCTGCGCCATTATGTTGCTATTGGTTTCAACAGTAAATTGTGGATTTTAACCCTGAAAATTTTTCCAACATCCAATCAGAATTAGAGTTATAAACACAATTAAGTGTATTAAAATATAAATTGAGAAATAATTAATAGTAGCCATATATTTATATCATTTTTACAACGGCCTGGCACTTAATGGCAAATATTTTACCCTGAGCGACCAGCGAGGGGTAAAATATCGCCATAAAGTGGAAGCCAGTGGTAAAAATAATATAAATGTATGGCTACTTTTAATTATTTAAATTCTTATATGACTCGCACTGTTCTGATTAGGAGAATTTTTTTCTAGTACACATGGATGAAACACCATTTTTCGCTATTAGTTAGTCTGTGACGTTTCAAGAAAATGATGTTAATACTATCTATGACGTTATCAAAGAACTGTCATTTATTTATCACGTTACCCATAAGTATATATTATTTTTACCACTGGTTTGGATACAAAAGCGATTGAAGGCCGTCATATTAGAATGTAAGGTAATGTTTATACAATGTTCTTTTTCTAGCCTCTGTTTGTTCCAGTAAAATCATTGCTGTTCTTACTTGTCTGGGAGAATTTATATTATGTGTAGATTATACTTAATTTTGTTTTTGTTTGTTTGTTTCAGCGAAATCAGCAACTGTGATATGTGCTGTTGGTATCACGTTTGGTTTGGGTGGATATATTTTATATAAGCTATACTGCAGATTTATACAGCCATTACTGAAGAAACCACCAAAGAAGAAAAAGTCAGAGAAAAGGAATGATACCACAGAGCCACTGGTTTGTATATATGTATTTCACAATATTACTCACGTCTTTGGTGGTGAAAGACTTCCAATAAATAGAGCAATATGCCGAAACAACTGTCATGTCTTGCCTGAAATAGTCTTGGTATTAGACCTTGCTTTTTTTTCTATGAAAGCTGTAGAAGTAGTTATGCAAATTGATATTTCAATTAAAATTTAGAAAAAAATCTGTTAAAGAAATACAGAAATTTGAGTGAAATGCTAAACAAAGCAGTTTGTGTGATGATCAACTGATGTACATTGTGGAAGTGCCATATGAGACATACATATACAAATATTATCAAAAATGTTCCAGTCCAGAATTAAATTACACGAACATGGAAAAGTAGAAATTAAAATAGCAAATGTGGCTCAATTTTTCCAGAGTTTGAGCTATCCAACTTTTACTTAACATGAGTGCAGTCGACTTATCATGTTTTAAAGGTGTTCGAGTATTCTTCATTTACTGATGTGTAATAGTTCAATCAGTAGTTTTTTTTAGCCTTTATTGAAGATATGAAAAGTAACCAGTGTCTATCATTCTATGGACGTCGAAAAATAGAATTTCAATAACATGAAAAAATGGTTTTTATCGGAAATTAGATCAACAAATTCTCATATGTATCCCAACTATAAAAAGCACCCTTTCCTCACAATTTTCTACAGAGCTACTAGCAATATTATAAAAATGTAATATTTTTTTGTATTTACAAACTTCAGACATTTTTCGTTTGTGACTCTTTATTGTAATATTATCAAGATTATATAACATGGTAAAAGTTGTTTTGAAATATGCCCTTCTGAATATTGATGTTTTGAGTTATCTCCCCTATGTAAACAACAGGAAGTATTGGTAGTCAATATTTATAATGACATCTGGAGATTTTTGCTGCTAATGAAAGCAAAATGATAAATTGATCTGATGAATATGTGTACATGAAATAAAGAGCTGCAGGGTATGTGTAATTGAGTTTTATAGTTTTGACTTTACAATTTGATCATACAGAAAAAATAATAATATGATAATTAGTGACACTTGAATCATATAAAGTGTGTATTATGAAGATTGACTTATGGTTTTACAATAAGCTTGTGATGTAATAACTTAATGAATTGTTGTACTTGTATGGTACACAGCAGTGCCCAAAGTTCAGAGGGAATGGTTGATACATGTAGTTCATCATTTCATAACTAAATACCGAAGTTACTGTGAATTTACTTTCTGCATATGTGCATTTCGACATCAGTGCAGATAAAATCTAAACGTTTGGAAGACCATAAACTCAAAAATGTTTAAAAACTGATAGAGAACAAATAACCAAAGTGATCTAATTGTAAAGCATATGACTTACAAAATTAGAATATTATTTCTGATAAATTACATAACTGTCTGAGCTGAATTATTAGTATGTGACATTGGTTGAAAAAACGTATAAAATAGACAGAATAAGAATATTTGTGTTGTACATGGACAACAACGAAATAAATTATGAAATATATAACATAAATAAAAGAAAGAAAGGCCAAAATTTCCTGAGTAACTCCTTTAACGAGGGTAGAAAGAGAATGGGTTCATCATGTGACTACCTAAACAAAACTTCACAAATAGGTCTTATGTTATCTAAGACAAGTGTTTATGGTTGAACTTAATATTGATCTTCAAGAGCAAAATTTGAGAAACCAGTCACACCTTATTTGCATAACTGTTAGATTTGTTGCCAATCTGTTATCATTTGTTTGTCCTCTAAGGAGTGAATATCAGAAAAAGTAGGACTATTATATACAGTATATCCTTCTGGATCAAGTGGATTACGATATTTCTCCAGTTCGAGATAGTTAAATTTGTGATTTTCAACATGCGAGCTTTAGCGAGCATGTTAAAATCAGAAATTTAACTATCGAGAATGGAGAAATATCATAATCCACAAGCAAATGGAAGGATATATTGTTTCTCCAATGACTTTTACTGTGTTTCAGGCGCAAATTCAATGGTTCAGCACGGTTGTCAATGATGGTCACGCTATCTTAAAGCTTAGTAACGATGACGTTTATGAATGAAATGTAACGTTGCGGGAATCATCACACAGAAATTTAACCAACGTGTGGATTAAAAATGATACGTATTTTTAACCAACTGGGTTAACACGCTAAGAATTGGAGAAAAAAGAATCACCATCATATATGAAGAACTGTTTTACTCACAATATCTTATTTTATTTTTAGGATATTAATGGCACTAAGATTGAAACAAGTATGGGAAATACCACCTCCAACAAACCAGAGACTTCAGCATATTTCAGCCCTGTAACTGGAGTAGCTTTACATGTTGGTAGGAAATCTAAAAGTAGGGACAGTCTCAAAACAGAATCTTCACGTGCTAGACAAAGGAAAAGGACGAAACGTAGAAAAACCTCAACAGATAATGACCTTACAAGATCTGCACCAGTCAAAGTACCGTCTAGTGGTAGTGACTTAAGTATAAATCATACTTCTGATGTGTCTAACATTGATTTAGAAGGTTCATTAAAAGCTAATGTAAGTTTGCAATCCTTGACAGATAGAAATATGAGGGATATAGAATCTTATATGCAATCTTCTGGTCACCATAACTTGTCATTTCCACAACAAGGAGCGGAAGCTAAGACAGGAAGTCCAGATCAAAGTTTAGATAGCAATATTCATGTAAAAGTTAGCGATTTATCAAACAAAGAAAACTGTGATACAGCCTCTGGTGGTACCAAATTCCATATTGAACTCTCCGATGATCTTCTGACTGTCAGTAGTGTACTGTTAACGCCTCCGTCAGAGGACGATGTAAATTTGAATCCAAATAGAATGCAAAATTCCCATTCCCTTCCCCGAAACTCTCAGGTGCTACTAGATCATAACCATATTGTGCAGCACAGCTTGTCTTCCTATAGTTCAGATTATAATACCGATTCTAAAAAATCATGTACTGATAACAATCATGTGTCTGCAGCTGACGAGTCCTGTAGTTGTGACGAAAAAGATTCAGTTTCATCTTTACCAAAACTCAGGTCACCTGATAGATACTTTCGTGAATCTTTACTTCATCGCTTGCAAGAATGTCACAATGGTGCTGGTTCTAGTAATTCATCTTCAATGGAGTCATCGCCAGAATTTTCTCCTTACGCTAGAAATCGTCAATACAGTATTGATATGGACAATCTGTCTGGTCTGGCAACCCCAGATAGTGAAATATTTAATTGTGATGTTGGGCGTTCCACAGAAGATCAATTTGAGCACCTTGAAGAGGAGGTGCTCAACATAGAGGAGGAATTTATGAGTCTAACAAATAAATTAAATCAGTTGAAAAATATAGCAACAAACAGTGATAGTAGTAGCTTAGAATACTCTCCTAGTCACCCGTTAGCTAAAAAGGCAGTAGAAATTATAGATAGAACAAAAAGTAGACTAAGTAGGTCACGTAGTGTGTCTATTAGCAGTAACGATGATAGTTCTCCAGCTTGTAGTTTTGACATTCCTGATTTGTCTTGGGATTCTGAAGGATTACACGGTGATAATTCTAATAAATCAACTCCAAATAGTCGTAGAGGTGTTGACCAAACAAATTCCTTAAGAAGTCGCCTTCAGGCCAGACTTTTGAATAAAAGTACAAACGGTTATAATGGTATAAGTTTTGAAAGTCCAATGGAAACAGATGTGGAAAGAGATGGAACTTTAGATAATCTATCAACAGATGATTGCTTTGATAATGGTAGTCAAAGTGACTGGTCTAAAGATACATCTTCTGAAAGACGTTCAAATACAGACAGTTCTGCTAAAGAATCATTTGGCTCTAACAGTATTCAGATGTCCTCATCAGAGGCATGCTCCAGTAGTGTGTATGAAAGTGCACAAGATTCTGTTCCAACGTCTGATTCTCTGAAGAATGGGGTATCCAATGTTAATGGCAGTAATTTTACACCAAAACAGAAACCAGGAACTAAAAATGGTAATTTTCTACTAGTTTAGTGTCATGAGTCTTGCTTGTTGTAAGCAGAATCAACACAGTTTTATAAAGATAATGAAACAGAAGTAATATAATGGGATCACTATCCATTGTCTTTCTTTGTGGCTCCAACAAATATTTCTGTTACATTTTTTTTCTACAGCCACATACAGTAGTCAAGCTTAATAATTTTGGGCAGAGCTAGACTTCTGTATATTAGGAAGCTGGACTATGTTTGAGAACTGTATTGTGTGAGAAAGTTTGGATTGCACTGCATATCTACTTCCATTGTATAGCATGTATAGTAAGCAGGCTACACATGCCAACCTTGCAAATCTTTCAAATTAGTTAAATGAGCATCCTCAAACAGACTGGAGGTCCTGCAACATACTTTTAATAAAATGAATAGCTAAAAAAGTTAACAAGAATCAAACCTACACTCAAAAATCAATTTTCTGTAATCCAGATTACAATGTAGATTTTTGATTGACAGTAAATTAATGAAAGCACATTACAATATTGTTTTTGTGTGACTAAATCGATTTTGGTAGATATAATGAAATATCCAATACAAATCACATTATTATCTATACAGGATTATATATTGCAGAGGAATATATTTATTGTATTGGTCTTTATCTGGATGTAATGAACAAACAGGCCTGCCAAGAATCGTGCATTGAGTCACACATTTCAGGGAAAGTTTCTGGCATTTTCCTTTGATCTTATGTTTGTTCCCTTTGATCTTTTACAATTTTTGGTGGCTAAATTTCAAGAATTTTTGCTTCTCAAAAAACTTGACAGCTCTGAACAAACTGCATGTACATGTATCAACCCTATTAAACCTATAGGTTGCAAAAAAAGAATCTGATGTTACCAAGTTACCGAGTTCAGGAATATTCCAGAAGCAAACAAAACAGTAAATGCAAAATGGATTCAAACAAAAACTGATTTTAGAGGTACATGCATCTTTTAATGAATATATACATATGCATGTTCACAATATTTAACTTAGTTTTTCCTATGAAAATTTTGTATCTTTGCAAGATGACCTTTTGATCGTGAGTGTAGAGAACTGCTTGACATATAATTTCAAAGGTATTTGTTTATCCTACACTAATAAAGCCCAAAATAGAAGCTTTCCAAGTTTTCAGACATACATTGTGTACAAATTGCATTCTTCTGAAAATTTATCCAAGTTTTGGAGCCCTGGTGTATTCTGTTTGCACAGTCATGACAGTATGTATAGCAATTTTGAATTCACAGACTTCTTTCAAACAATCGGTTAATGGTGGGCAAATAGTTTTTGGTCAGTCTCTTTGCTGGAAAAAATATTTGAACATTGGATACATTTTAATGATTGGGCTCCCATATATTTCACATGAGTATTCCTTATTGTTTTTCCTTTCAATTTGTACTAAAAGTTTTTCAAGTTTTTAGCATTGTGAGATTCCGTTGTCCTGCATGTCCCCAGTATAGCTTGCATACATGTATGCCTCTGGATTTTTGTTTCGCAAATAAACCTAGTGTACTGTTTCAGTACCAAAATATTATTGGTAATTGCATTGCCATAATTGATAAAACTCACAAAAACAACCCATAGAAGAGCTTTCAAGTGTTTATAACATGTCAATGTTTACCAAAATTTTAAAATGCTTGTATAAATACAGATATCAATTATACTTCTCATAAACTTTAATTTTGAAAGGATATGAGTTAGTCTTAACAGTTTCTTCTTAGCTGCTGTAACACATCTTGTTACTTTGGCAGTGGAAGGAGAGTTACTTTGATTTTCATGGTGAAACCTAGTATCATGACTATAACACAAGAACAACAAATATATGTACATGCATTATATTTATATGTATCTTGTATCTAGTGTACATAACCAGTCATTTGTCAGTAGAAAAAAAATCTTTGTCCCTCATACTGCTTCTTTTCTCTTACATGTATGTCTTAAGACACAACGTAAGAAGAGATAAAATTTCTTGACTGATCTAATATTCACTTAATATTCCAGTATTGGTTCAATTATCTTTAAGAGGTATTTAGGTCTGATCTATAGCTTTTATGTTATTAAAAGTACTGGTACATGTTACCATGTATTGGTGTTGTAATTAGTAGTCATGCAAGGGTATAATTATACTTATGTCTTGGAAGCATTTTGCACAAAGTACCATTATTCCATATTTACCTTTTTTTTGTTGCCATTTAAAACTAATGTAGATTGTTTATCTTAAACCTTTTGGGTTTTGCCTAATTCCATTAGGCACAAACACAACAATGCATAATATGTACATTGGCATGCCATTTTCTAGCTTTAAATCAGGAATTTTGGAAATCTATTAAAAACTTTTATTGTTTATGACATTTTTTTGCAACTTTATATAACATTTCAGGTACTTCAACAGTTCAAGTCAGTGAAAAAATTGACATTACTACATATGTGGAGAAAGAATGGAAAGGTCAAACAGAAAAAGCTAACACTATAAGACAGGTAAAAGGAGGCTTAGAATATTAGAATGGGTTTACACTAAGGGCCAGATGTATTAGATTTAATAGCAATGGTCTATTTATAAACTGATTAGAATATTAGAATGGGTTTACACTAAGAGCCAGTTGGATTAGTTTTAATAGCATTGGTCTTTATAAACTGATCAGAATATTAGAATGGGTTTACACTAAGGGCCAGTTGGATTAGTTTAAATAGCAATGGTCTATTTATAAACTGATTTTCTTTCAAAACTATATGAAATCAAACACAATAGAATTGATACCGTATAGCTGGTAATTTTGGCATATTTTCGCAGATGAACTTAAATCGCGAAAATAAATTCCACAAATATTTTATGTATCATTAGGATATATAAGGCATCTTTGATGATTCGCGAAAATTTAAAAGGCTTAAATTTTTGGCATACATTTTCCACTCAAATCCGCGAAATTTTTGACCCACGAAAATAACCTGCTATATGGTAGGCTTTATCCAAATATAAACCAATACTGTAAGAATATGACATGGCAAGGTGTGTGAAACAAGAAAGTCTTGCATACCGCAGGTCAAGATTATTGCTGGTAACGCTGGCCAAAGAGAAATATCATCTAGAATATGGGTGACCATAAATTTGCAGGAAAGTAAGCATATAGCTAGGTTTTCACTCAAATGAAAACTGATACTATTACTGTAAAATATAGCACTTGTAGGTGTGCAAGACAAGAAATCTCATGTATTGGGCAAGTTTAAGACCAAAGTGTCAAGGAATTTGTACCTTATTAATTCCAGATTGACTTGTCAAAAAATAAAAACTTAAAAACATTTGAAAGAAGATGTGTAAAGGTGTGTGGAATACAGTTGTTAATTTATTACATTTACTAACAATCAACTTATTTTTAATGTCCATGCAAGGTTCTGGAAGTTTTAAAGTCAATGAAACAGTAAAAAAATTGGAATAAAAGATAACCTGAAGCAAAAAGAATGGCAGTCTGCATTATTTTTAACGTGGTTCACTTATAGCCTGTGTTAGAAATAAAAACGATATCATTCTGAAATATCACGTTCATATATAAAAATGATATATGGAGATCATAACTTTCTTTTTAACATAAACTTGTATTTTAAGATTCCATTCAAGTTTTAAAGGATAAAAAACTGATAGAAATTTCTGCAATTTTAAAGTACTGCATGGTCCTGAATCTGTAGAAATGTGCTGTAAATGCATGTATGATGGTGAAAATATTCCTATTTGATTTTCACAAATTATTTAGATGAATAAAGAGATTGAAATATAGTTATTTTGTTATTCCAGGCATACTCAAAAATTCCAAAGGAGACTGGATGTGATCGTTTATGTAGGATCAGGGGAGATAACTATTGTGGCTTGAGAGGAACATTATTTCAGTGCCTTTGTCGGGGTTTAGATCTAACTAGAAGATGGCAAAGCATGAACAATATTACTGATAGGTTGGCTAAAAGATACAAAGAATCACACTCAGGATTAAAACATTGGACATTTGCCAATCGATTCAGTTATGAAGATGATCAGCATTTGTCATTGATGAAACAGTGTATTTCTTTGTTGTTCTCTAAGGTAAAATAATAGTTTTTGTCATGGGCACAAAACTTCTTAAATGTCATTTAATAAAATAGTCAATAACCTTCTGTTTGTTGAATGCAATGATGTATAAATGCATGGAATTAGCAAAAGCCTCTGGGCTGTCGACGCAAAAAATACATGGGACAGAGGAAGGCAATTTGAAATTACTGCCATTGGCGGATGTAATTAATTCAAATTGGAACTTATAAGCAAATAAAAAAATCCTATTTTGCATCTATGGGTGGTCATGACAATTTTCAAGTGCCTCCCCCTCCCATGTATGTTTTGCTGGAACCGCCGTCAGCCTTTTGGTTTGGTGAATATAACATTCCATGGCTTGAGTTAAAATAAAAATAGTTTTGGAGGAATATCTTTATGTAATATGGCCAATTTACTACCTAAATTACGAACTTTATGAGAAGTTTGTCACTGAAAGCTGCATTTACAAATCCATTAGCTTATCCTAAAAAAAATATGAAATAATTCCAAAAAAGAGTGGTTTTTGTCTCACCTGCCACGAAAGGCACAGAAAGCGAGACATATGCCTACAAAGTATGGCGGCGGCGGCCACGTAAACTCTCATGTTAAGTTTTTGTGATTAGGCCATTTTCTCAGTAACTAAAAGTGGTAGGTCAATGATATTTGGTATACAGGTTGGTCTTGAGTAGTACATGACAGTCTGCTATATGGCTTATGTCTGTGACCTCAATTTCATGGTCCAATAAACATGTAAAATTTTTGTGCTTAGTTTAGTTTCTCAGTAACTATAAGCAGTAGGTCAATGATATATGGTATGTAGGTTGGTCTTAGGTTGTACATGACAGTCTGTCATATGGCTTTTGTCCTTTGACCTCAATTTCATGGTCTAGTGAGCATGTTAAATTTTTGTGATTAGGTCATTTTCTCAGTGATTATAAGTGGTATGTCAATGATATTTGGTATATAGGTTGGTCTTGAGTAGTACATGGCAGTCTGTTATATGGCTTTTGTCTGTGACCTAAATTTCACGGTTCAATGAACATGTTAACTTTTTTGTTCTTAGTTCAGTTTCTCATTAACAACAAGTGGTAGGTCAATGATATATTGTATGTGGTTGGTCTTAGGTTGTACATGACAGTCTATCATATGGCTTTTGTCCTTGACCTCAATTTCATGGTCTAGTGAGCATGTTAAGTTTTTATGATTAGATCATTTTCTCCGTGACTATAAGTGGTAGGGCAATGATATTTTGGATAAAGGTTGGTCTTAGGTAGTACATGACAGTCTGTCATGTGGCTTTTATTCTTGACCTCAATTTCACGGTCTAGTGAGCATATTAAGTTATTGTGATTAGGTCATTTTCTCAATAAATGTAAGTGCTAGGTCAATGATATTTGGTATATAGGTTGGTCTAGGGTAGTATATGACAGTCTGCTTTATGGCTTTTGTCTTTGACCTCAATTTAGTGGTCCAGTGATCATGTTAAGTTTGTCTTAGATGGAACATGACAGCCTGCTATTTGGCTTCAGCCTTTGACCTCATTTTCATGGTCTAGTTAACTTATTTGGTTTTTCAGTATCAGTGTTAGGTCACCTATATTTGGCATTTTGATTTTGGGTGATACATGACAGTTTGCTATATAGCTTTTTTCAGTTACCCTTATTTCATAGTCTAGCGAACATGCTAAGTTGTCTGATTTAGTCAGTTTGATTTTTCACACCAATTTGTGACCAAGCGTGGATGGGCGAGACATCAATTTGGGTCCACACTTGTGTATTTGAAGTCACTACTGTATAATCATATATTTTTGTGGCGATGAAATTTTGTGGACTTAATCTTTAAAGCTTTTATGTGAAAAAATTTTCATTGAATAATATAATTTATAGAAATTGCTATTGCTGAAATTTAATTTGTTGGAATTTGAATTCGCTGATTACTCTTAATCACGAAATAATCGAAATTAATCTCCCACTAAAATTTCTGCTTTTGCAGTATTTACTGCACTAGATTACTTTGAATTCAATTAATTTGCAGGAAGTATTTATCCAAAAGGAAACTTGTTTTCGATAAACAAAAGTAATGACATTAGGCTTGATTCAAATTATGAACCACTATTCGGGACATATACCACGAAAATTAATTTGGGGATCATATACATAGTAAAAAATTACATCAATATAACAGAGATTTCTTTCACAACATCTTAGTTTCTCAGAAAATTTGAGGATGCAATTTAAGATAATTTAAAATGAACTCTCAAATTATTTTATATTCATACAAATCAAATTTATAACATTCACCAACAGGCATGACAGGGGCAAATTAGTGTTCTTGCATCACAAGACTAAAAATCAGTCTCATGAACAACATAATTTAGTATGAATAGGCAAAATCAGCAGGATGAATATACAATTGTGCTAAGAGAGATAACTTGATTTATATTTCAGTTTGAAGAGGCTAAATCCTATGATGCTCACTCCGATCGAGAACTTTGGACAATCAACTTATTGAATTCTGACCAAGACTGTGATCTACAACTTATGGAAGGTTTAAAACTTTTAATGTTTCTACATAGCTTAGATTTATATGACATGAGGGAGACAGGGGAGGATATCCCAATGTTTGTATGGTTATTGTTTGCCAGAGATACTTCTGAAACACCTCTAATGTTTGTACAGAACCATCTTAATGTGTTGGGAGATAGCGGAGGCATAGAACAGGTATGATTAATATTCTTACTCTACAAAAATGAAAGTGTATTATTGGGTAAATATTCATAAGATTTAATTTGTATTAACACGGAATAAACTTGAGTCTCAGGTTGATGCTGTTCCATTTAAACATTTATGGCAACCAGTGATGGCAGTTTAAATTTGCTGTTGGGAACGGATATTTCAGAATTTTGATATCCAATTTCAAAAATCTCAGTTTGCTTCTGTGGGTTTTTACCTGTATTTCGAAGCGCCTTCTTTGTGTACAAGGCCAATATTACATTATTGTTTGTTTCCCCAAACCCAACTCTACCCAGCTAGGTTTTGGTAGGTAGGTAGGGAAATTATTTTTTTCAAAAAGCAATCTTACAACAAATTTCAACAACATGAATTTTTAATGCAGAAAAAAATAATTTTGTCTACAAAAGTGGTTATAATATATTTTGAGTAGGGAAGGGCAGGTTTGGGGAAATAAACAATATTGTATATAAGGCCCAAGATATGTTGAAAGAACTTGTGATTTAAGAAATAATTCATGGCAGGTATATGGTTATTGGAAATTTAACCATGGACTGGGCCTTTATATTTGAATTTAACCCAGAGCGTTAGCGAGGGGTTAAATTTACAAATATAAAGGCCAAGCCCATAGTTAAGTGACAATAACCATATACCTGCCATAAATTATTTCGATTCTAATATGATAGAAAATGGAATTTGCCATTTTGAACGGAGCTAAGAGAAGGGGGATTTCCCGTTTCCATTGCTGTCTGTTTTTATAACGTCACAATACACAATACACAATACACAATCTGACATTTTCAAACAGATGCAAGTTCAAAATCCAAATCGAAAGCAAAACATTTCCTTCACAAACAAAAACAAAAAAAATTAAAATTATTATTGTTTTGCATTCCTTTTAGTCTTACTCGGACACCATCTGCACATGTGCGAAATATATGGTTGTCAAGTATTATACTGGTTGACGATTTACAGGAGCCATGTTAGAATCTGCAATAAAATATAGGTTTCTTGGTAGATTAATGATATTATTCCAGATGAATCTACTTTGACCTAAATTTTAAACTTAAGTGACTTATGATTTTGCTTTGAACTCAATTTATTCTATTGCCATGGTATTTGAAAAACAAATATGTTTTTCCCCTTCACATGCCTCTTATGGCAAATTCTTTCAGAAACTTCTGACTTTGATGTTCTAAGTAATATAACTTGGTTAATCAAAATTTTTGAAATTGAGGGAAATAACAAGAATACTGAATGTAAAAAACAAGTTGGATAATGAAATACAACTGACAACCTTCATATTTTGTGTAATTAAACATTAATGTGCTGTTTTAGAACTCCATGTTCAAATTTGCAATGGAAATTTTACATTCTTTGACTGGTATTTTTTGTTCAATATACAGTAAATTACAAAATTTATACCATAAGTGCAGACGATGTGCCTCAGTAATAATTAAAACTCAAAAAGTTAGTAAATTTTTTCAATGTTTGAATGTTTGGTAATTGAAAATTCAATCTTGGGAATGTTTCACAGTTTACATGAACAGGTGAACATAATAATTACTGAATTTACAGTTTTACCACTGTACTTTTATAAGTACACTACAGAATAATTTTACCTTGCACATTCATGCATTTTTAATGGTAGGTTAGTGTGACAACTGCTTAATTGATTCATTTGATAGAGAGCAAAAATATGATGAAAAGAAATACAAAGTTTAGTTGCTTGCACATGTCTTATACTAAGGAACAACTAAAAGCTGTAAGGAAATAAAGTCAAAAGTTTGTTCCAGATAATATAGATAAAAAACCTACAAAGGTATTTTAAAAACCTCATAACTATTTGTCTAAAATATTTAAAAAAAATATTTAAAAAAATGATAGTTATATTATCCTATTTATCTTTTTATATTTTACAGATAGAGATGTACCTGTTGGGACATACATTAGGTGTACGTATCCAGGTTTTACGCCTGTCTCAGTTTGGCCAAGAAGACTTTTTAGCTTACTATCCTGATGATTCAGATAATAACTGGTCCCAGATATCTCTAATAGCAGAGGATGATAGACATTATAATGTTCCAGTACCATGATGAGACTAGTTTCCTGTCTGCAGGTTACCTATCCAGTGGTATATCATCTCTAGCAGGCCAGACTTCGTACTGGTTTCCTATCAACTGGGATATCACCATCAGCAGTAATACACAAGATCTGTGTTTCTGTCTGGTCATCTATGCAACTCAACAATTTGCTGATTTTGCTAGATATCAGGAAAAATATAACAATCAGCTAGCAAAGGTGTTCTCCGAATTTTAGCTAGAGATTCAAATTTCAACTGATGTAAAATTTTCTGCAATCAAATCCTCAGTTGTAATATCCCATGTATAGGATTTATAACAAATAGTGCTAAAATATATGAGAAATAGATGATAAAAGAACTAGGACTCTTATTTAAGTAATTACCGGTATATCAGGTTTCCTTAAGTGAGATGTTGCCATTACAGCCAAGGAAAACAAATCATTCTTATTTTGTCTGTGATAGGGTTGTTTGTACTTTTGCAAATTTTGTCCTTCTAAAACTGGTCATGTTAAATCCATTAACAAGTGTTAGTGCAATATCAAAATGAGTTGTGTTCAGAGATATTTTTCACAATTATTTATTATACTTAAATATCATATTATGCATACATTTTTGTTGTTAAGATGAGTAACTAAAGAATGTGTATTTGCATGACATTTAAAACTCTGATAAAAACCTGTGAACATAGTCATACTCCATTTTAAAAGCAACATTCAGATAAAGTTTAAAACATTTTCATTTACCAAGTGAATTTCAAACACACTTGAGTCTGGTCATTCTCTCTGGAAAATGAATACAATAAATGGTGCATTTTATTTGTTCTTGGTATATACTTCCAAATGTCTATGTATATGATCTGTCTGATAATTTATAAGAATTAGTATTTTTGTGAGAACAATGGAATGTGAGTAGTTCTTTTTTTTCAAATGAAAGCTTCAATTTAAGACCAGATATCATTATGATTGACTACTGAACTTAAAGTAGCTGGAGAAATTTTTTTTATTGCATCATAATTTCATGTGTTTTTTTATACTGCAGATCTATTTATATGAAGAATTTAAATGTACTGGTAAATAGAACTCGTGAATTATTATCAAAATAAAATGATTTGTCAATTAGTTGTAGACCAGCAAGGGAATTCCTTAAAACATACTGTTTATAATTGTAAGGTAAAATTTTAATTTTGACACACATATTAAAATAATGGCCAACAATGGAAATGTAATTACGTCATTTTTGGTTTCAGGAACTTACTTTGTAGTATGTTTACTGTTGTCTAATATTATCAAAATTTCACATGATGTTTAAGCGATCAATTGGCTGAGATGAATATCATAATAATTGTCACATGTGTCGAACAATGCTGGTGATTGAAGTCATTAAGGAACAACGCGTTAAATCCTATTGTGTTGTTCAACACTCGTGCCATTTGTATTTATATTCATCATGATCCATTAGATTTACTATAATTAATTATGAAACAGTAAAATATCATCCCTTTTTTGGTCTGGCAAAGCATCCCTTTATGCTTTTATTCCAATTTTTTGCTCATAAATAGTATTTGTTGAAGATGTTATTTGTGAAAATACTATTTGTGGAATTTGTTTCGAGAAAAGAAAAGAAATTGGATTTATTTTATACACTGGTCAGAATTTATGGAAGGGGGAAATTTCATGAAAAAAAAAATTCTAATAAAGAGTTGCAAGTAAAATTGTCGATCACAAGTGAAATTTAAGACTGGAAATAAGTTGTATTTCTTTTTTGGAAAAAATGTTCCTAATGCCTTGTATTTATTTGATTTAGAACACAGTATGTTTTAAGGAATATCCTTGCTACAAATGTATGTTTTGTAGTGTGTAGTACTAATCTTTCTCCGTTTTCGTGTACCCTCTTATTTCGTTCCTCTTTGTGAGTTTCTATCTGTGAGAAAGGTTGTATGAAACAATCCGTATGACACCTACATCTTTGGAAGTTATAGTTATGTTCACAATTAATTTCATGCAAATCCACATCCTAGGTTAACTTTATCTTTTTACCCTGTTTGCCTGTAACAACACATTCTTAATTGTTCACACTTGTCTACAAATTTGTTAAATGTTTACAGTTTAGTTAAAGTAAATGTGCATGTACAGAGAATCTTCTTAAATATAGGAGGCAACTAGAACAAAAAATATGAATATTTCCAGGGAACAAACAGGGGCTTTTTTGCACAAACATATACTAAAAAATATGACTGATAATTTTAAAACATGTTGACAAAGATAATCAAACAATAGTGGCAGGATATGACAACTTCTGTATTCTAATCAGTGTCATTGGAAATGTAGAAATATATTATTAGAAGGCTACAGAACAAAGTGATCAGATTATATTCTCAGTGTTGCTTTCCTTAACCATTCAACATAAAGGGTGACAAGTTCAAATGACCATTCCTTCATGAATGTCTACAAGTATCACTGACAAAAACTCATGGTATTAGTACTCAAGTATCATGTGCTTAATCAGTGGCCTAAGGGATATTACTCTGTAGGAATGATCTTTACTATTAGTTCTGCAAGGTTTTATTTCAAAATTGAAACTTTATTGTGATCAAAAATTTTATTGCTTTAACTGCTTTATATCTCTTGAAATTTTTATCCTTGTGGCGGGTGAATAAATGCTTTAAAATTTTATACCCCACAAAAATAAATAAACTTCAGCCAAATTTATTTGGTGCCTTCTTAGTTTAATAGCGGGCAGTGTTGGGAAAAACATGACAGGAAAACCAATTTAGGACTATACTGACTTAAGTTGTGTAACCTATGTATCAAAATAGCAATGTTTTACAGGTTTTCACTTGAATTTGCTATAACAATTCCAGGAGAATTAATTTTTGACTACTGAAAACAATATATCCAGTTGTTATCATAGATAAGAACTTTCTTGTAAGGGTAATTACCAAACCTATAGTCCTCTGCTGCTTACTTGAATATTTACTGGTCCTGCTTACTTGAATATTTACTGGTCCTGCTTACTTGAATATTTACTGGTCATGGTATATTTCGCTATCCAATTCATTCACAGATTTGCATTTCATATTAAATGAACATATCTACATGTCACATGCCAAGATTTACTATAAATTTATATTTTCCTGTTTTTTGAAAGGTATGGGGGGAGATTAAATCAGTAGTTTCAATTTTCTGATATTCTTTATTCATGGAAATTTCTGAGATTTTATTAAAATATAATTTAGATTAGTATTGGTTGTGCAAAACACAATGTTATTTGGTAAGATGAGCTTCAATAAAAACATATGTACCTTTGCTGAAATTCATCTATTTTGGGATATCTTGGCATATTAAGGGCAACAATATTATACTGTGATTTTTCCCTTGTTATTTAAACAAAAAAACCCCAAAAAACAACAATTTATTTGCATGTGAAACAGCTATTTCAGATTAAAGAGAGAAAAAAGTACTCGAAAATTAAAAAGTGCTGATGAAATAGGATTTTCCTCATCAAATCTACTTGTGGATCATTTTACATCATATTAACTTATATAAGTGCTATTTAAGTAATAAATGTATTTGTACTTAATTGTGAAAACAGTTTATTATTAGTTTGTTTTTACATAGGATGAGGGTTGCTGTATATTGTTAAACATTGTTTACACATAAGTTGTTATTTAGATACATGGTGGGTGAAAATTTGTTTTTTTCATGCATCATGTTTTAATAAAAAAAAAGATAAGAATTAAAATTGTTATGTTATATTGGTATAAAGGAAAACAGGTTATGTCCTGTTGACAATTTCACATTTCGAGGTCAGAAAATAGGAAGGTAACTTTGATATATATGTACACAGTCATTATCATAATTCTACAGTCTCTGCTATAACCAAAACAAGTTTTGCCATCATTTGGCTATCACCATCAACTACAAGGCAAATTGTTACTAAGTAAGTGAAAACTGAACTGCAGTCTGAAAAAGAATAATCCAAGGACAATGGCAGCATCAGAAAAACAAATAAACAAAGACATAACATGAACATGGAACAGAAAAGTAAAACGAAGACACACACATACAAAAAAACAGGTGCTTGGTTCAACTGGGTCATTTTTGAAAAAAGTAGTTCTTTGAAGTATGTGTAAAGAAGGTTGGCATCCAGTCCAGCAGGGAACATAATAAAACTTAGACTGTTTTGAAACACCATCAGACTTCTGCTCAGAAACTACAAGAAACAAAATTTGATCAGAATGGTCATTAGATGGTCATTCTAACGTTGTGACAACTGGTCAATTGAGAATCTAGTGAAATATGGTATCTATAAGGCCAGCATTCACGATCTTTGACACTTTTGAGTCCCTTGGTCTGAAGGCAATAATTAAAAAAAATCCTTTCATTTTTTTTTATATTTGCTAATTTATATGATTTTACAAATTTTTGGTTTTTGTCTTCCAAATATTTTGACTTGATCTACACTGAAGAGACATAAGTTGTGGAAATGGGCATATGCAGAAAGTAAATTAACAGTTACTTGTATTTTGTTAATTAATAATGGCCTGATGGTTCTTAGATGACCTCATTCAAAATTTGCTTTTAGCAGAGATGGACCACCAGCGGGAAATCTTGATTACATTTTACCTTTTGAGAAACATGTAAAAGAATATCTGAAAATACAGGGTTAATAAGATAAAATTGAGCCACAATGGGCCTTTGATAATTATCTCCCTATGTCCACACCTTGTTGAATATTTCTTGCTGTTGGTGGAGAACAACGTTTTAACATTGGACCCCATTAAAAGATATTCTTCCCTGGCACTACTTGGTTTGTTACAACATGGACAAATAAGGTTCAAATTTTCACCTTAAAATTTTGTCCAACTGGTTCTCACTTCATTCAAGTCAAGGGGGAGGAGTAGTTTGACATTAGAAGTTATAGAAAAAAAAACATTTTAATATTTCTGTCTCTGAAACTTCAAATGACCGTCCAGCATTAATTCTGTCACATTTTCTATTAAAAGTATCATGTCAAAAATGTGTCTAGCAAGTTTGCATTTCATTAAAGCACGTAACAAACCGGGAACTTTGTTAAACACACTGGAAACATTTTCAATGATATTTCCTTTAGAATTGCCCGTGACAACTCTGTTCGGTAATTTTTTTATTACCCCGTTCATCAATTTGAACTGAGTCACAATACATATTCCTTGGATGGTTCCCAAGGTAAAACCACAAGCGATGAACATATTTTGACACCAACCCATTAATAATTTATTTGTGAAATTACTTAGAACATAAAAATGAGACACTTGGTGCCAATGTTCCCTGGGTAGTTCCTTTTGAAACTTAGCCAGCAGGTAACACAGTTCAACACAGGACGATGTAAAGATCTTTATCTATGAAACTAATCGGCTAATCAGAACCAAACTTAGTCTCAATGCCCCTTAAAACACTGTATACCAGGCACCGAGATTGTTCAAATCTTTAGCCATTGAGGAATACATTTTCATACAGGACCAATTGGTAAACATGATCAAAGGTCTCCTCTAAAACCAATGTCATTTAAAGTCGGACTTGTCACCACAGTCTTGCGATTGTCCCTGTAATAGTAATGTACAGCAGTGGTGTTATTTTACCGTCACTTTTTAACTCAATTGATGGCAGCGATAAAATGTATACAGTACCCATGTCTACTGGTTCTGTGGACTCTTCTAGGTAAATCTACCCAGGTTAAGGCTAGGGAACTATGAAAGACAATGCGCACAGTAATATGCCTTGTGCATGTTGTTAAATGTTCCTTTTCACGTCCTATATTACGTTATATGACAGAAAAGGGCCTTGTCTAAACAAACAAACTGTGCTTGATCGAGCAAATTAAAAAATTGCGCAGTTTTGACTGATTGACTTCATTGCTTTTAATGAAGAGAACAATAAAATGGCAACGTCATGTAAATTTTACTGACATGAAGACCATCAGAAAACTGGTAAAATGAGTTGACGACATTAGTATAATGAGGTAAAATCAGCCGACACCCAAAAACTTTGGAAAATGAAATGACAACATATTGTCATAGAAACTTCGATAAACCGAGATGACAATATTGTATATTGTCATAAAAACTGGTAAAATGATGTAAAAACATACTGTCATCGTCACTTGTTTGGTGAGATGAAAACATATTGTCATGAAAACTCTGGTAAAATGAGGTGACAAAACATTGTTGACATTGAGGTAAAAGGAGATCACATATTGTAACGAAAACTTTGGTAGAATCAGTTTACCTTATTAAGACTTTGGTTAAGTGAGATAACGACATAATGACAACATATTGTCATAGAAATTATGAAAAATGAGATAACATAGTGTCATGGAATTTTTGGTAAAACGAGATCACAATATATTGTCATGAAAACTTTTGTAAACTGAGTTTACAATGAGGTAACAACATATGGAAACTTGAGTAAAACAAGATGACAAAATATTGGGAATGAATGCTTGGTAAAATGAGATGACAACATTTTGTCATGGACACTTTGGTTATAGGAGGTAACCACATATTGTCATGAACTCTTAGGTAAATTGAGATGACAACATTTTGTCATGGACGCTATGTTTGTATGAGGTAACAACATATTGCCATGGGCACTTCGGTAAAATGAGGTGACAACCTATTGTCATGGGCAATTTGGTAAAATAGGTGACAACATATTGTCATGGACACTTTGGTAAAATGACGTGAAAACATATTGTCATGGACATTGGTTATAGGAGGTAACCACATATTGTCATGAACTCTTAGTTAAATTTAGATGACAACATTTCGTCATGGGCACTTTGGTTATATGAGGTAACAACGTATTGTCATAGACACTTTTGTAAAATGAGGTTAAACATATTGTAATGGACAATTTGATAAAATGAGGTGACAACATATTGTCATAGGCACTTTGTTAAAATGAGGTGACAACATATTGTCATAGGCACTTTGGTTATAGGAGGTAACCACATATTCTCATGAACACGTGGGTAAATTGAGATGACAACATTTTGTCATGGATACTTTGGTTAAATGAGGTAACAACCTATTGACATGGACACTGGTAAAATGAGGTGACAACATATTGGCATGGACACTTTGGTAAAACGAGGTGAAAACATTTTGTAATGGACACTTTGGTAAAATGGGGTGACAACATATTGTCATAGACAATTTGGTAAAATGAGGCGACAACATATTGTTATGGACACTTTGGTAAAATGAGGTGACAACATAATGTCATGGACACTTTGGTAAAATGAGGTGACAACATTTTGTCATGGATACTTTGGTTAAATTAGGTAATAACATATTGCCATGGACACTGGTAAAATGAGGTTTACAACATATTGTCAAGGACACTTTGTTAAAATGAGAAACATCATGTTGGCAAGGAAACTTTGATCAAATGAGTTGACATAATATTGTCCTGGACACTTTGGTAAAATTAGTTGACACTGATGTTGTCTTTTCTTTTTCAGTGCATTGTATCCGTCTAACGTCATTGTTTTCTGAGTTTAACGACATTGTTTTTGTGTTCTCGTTTTGGCCATGTCTTTGGACTTCGATTTTTGTCAATTCCACTTCTTTGTTCCTTCGGTATTCTACTGTCGTTGTTTTACAAACATATTAACTTTGGCACATTGGTAAAATGAGGTGCTAGAATTTAGTCGAGGAAATTTGGTAAAATGCGGTGACAAAATACTGTCATGGAAACTTCAGGTAATGAAAGAAATGACAACATATTGTCATGAATACTATGGAAAATGAGATGTCAACATATTGTCATGGACACGTTAGTAAAATGAGTCATGGACACTTTGGTAAATAAATATCAAAGTACCGAAGACTCTGTTAATTCATTTTCTGCATATGCGCATTTCGACAACTTATGTCTCATCAGTGCAGATCAAACCAAACATTTGAAAGTCCCTATATCGAAAAACGTGTAAA
Source organism: Modiolus philippinarum (assembly GCA_002080025.1). NCBI lineage: Eukaryota > Metazoa > Mollusca > Bivalvia > Mytilida > Modiolidae > Modiolus > Modiolus philippinarum. Next base: position 75,120 of record MJUU01046214.1, on the reverse strand, counting down.
AGCTGATAGAGAACAAATAACCAAAAAGATCTAAATAGAAAAGCCAAAATTCAGCTAAAGACAGAGCTATTCATCAGGGAAATACTCTTTAGTTTGAAACAAAATTGTGAAGAATTTAGATATTGCAAGTTTCAATAAAGTCGGTTTTCGGGTCAGCGCCGAAGTTCTGACTGCTGGGTTGGTGAATAGACCTATTCAAAAAATCATTTGGTCCACCCTTCGGTTTCGGCATTTAAATACAAATAAACAGTTCCGGTTATCAATCCAACACGGCAAGTGTTGTTCGTCCTGAACACAGTTCATAAAACTATTGATATTTAGATTACCATGTCATTGTTTACTGTTACCCTGCACTAATTTCGTTAGAATTAAAATGTATTCAGGGTTTAATTTGTGTATTGTTAGCCAGGCGAAGAGTGTTTGAACCTCTATTTGACGGGAGAGTTCAAATCCAGGAAAAGATAACTACACTTTTTGAAAAGGACTTTACCCTCGAGTACTAACAGTCAACCAGCAGAGGCATCAGCCGAGTTTCAATAAATAACAAAATACCGAAGTTACAGTTAATTGTTTTCTGCATATGTGCATATCGACAACTTATGTCTCATCAGTGCAGATCACACAAGAACATTTGGAAATCCATCAACCGAAAAACGTGTAAAAGCTGATAGAGAACAAATAAGGAAAAGGGTCTAAAAATGAGTTGAAAACATATAGTCATGGACACTTCGGTAAATGAAGTGACAACATGTTGTCATGGAAACTTTGGTAAAATGAGGTAACAACATAATGTCATGGAAGCTTTGGTAAAAGGTGGTGAAAACATATTGTCATATACATTTTGGTAAAATGAAATGACAACATATTGTCATGGACACTTTGGTAAAAAGAGGTGAAAACATATTGTCATGGACACTTTGGTAGAATGAGGTGAAAACATATTGTCATAAGCACTTTGGTTAAACGAGGTGACAACATATTGTAATGGAAGCTTTGGTAAAATGAGACGACAACATATTGTCATGGACACATTACTTATATAAGATGACAAAAAATTGTCATGCAAATGTTGATAAATTGGGAGGGCAACATATTTTCATGGCAGCTTTGGTAAATAAGGTGATAACATATTGTCATAGACACTTCGGTAAAATACGGTGAAAACCTTGTTATGGACACTTTGGTAAAATGAAGTTACAGTATATTGTAATGGAAGCTTTGGTAAAATGAGGTGACAACATATTGTCATGGACACTTTGGTGATATCAGATGACAACAAATTGTCATAGACACTTTAGTAAAATGAGGTGAAAACATGTTGTCATGCAAGTGTTGGTAAATTTGGATGGCAACATATTGTCATGGCAGCTTTGGTAAACGAGGTGAAAACATATTGCCATGGACACTTCGGTAAAATGAGATGAAAACATATTGTCATGGACCCTTTGGTAAAATGAGGTTACAACATATTATGGACGCTTTGGTAAAATGAGGTGACCACATATTGTCAAGGACACTTTGGTTAAATAAAGTTACAACATGGCAGCTTTGGTGAAATGGGGTGGCAACATAATTGTCATGGAAGCTTTAGTAAAAATGAAATGACAACATATTGTCATGGACATATCTTAAATGAGATGACATCATGTAGTCTTGGACACTTTTATAAAAAGAGATGACAACATATTTTCATGGAAATTTTTGTAAAATGAGATGACATTATATTGCCAAGGAACCTTTGATAAAATGAGTTGATATTATATTGTCATGAACACTTTGGTAAAATCAGTTTACAGCATATTATCATGGGCACTTTGGCAAGATGAGTTGCCAAAATATTGCCATGGAAACTTTAAAATATTAAATGACAACATATTATCATGAAAACTATGAAAAATTAGATGTCAAAATATTGACATACCATAAATCAGAGTGAGATGTCAACATTTTGTCATGGAAACGGATATAAGAGGTCACATTTTCATGGAAACTTTGTTAAAATGATGTAACAACATATTGTCATGGAAATTTGAAAAATTAAGGGTGACAACACATTTATGGGGAACTCTTCGATAAAATGAGTTGCAACAAATTGTCATCGGCACTTTTGTAAAATGACAATATATATTGTCATGAACACTTTAAAGAAATAAGGTGCTATATTATTGTCTTTGGCACTTTGCTAAAATGAAGTGACAAAATATTGCCATGGAATCTTTGGAAAAAGGAACGACAGCATATTGTCATTAAAACTATGAAAATGAGATGTCAAAATATTGTCAGGGCAACTGTAAAAATGAAATGACAAAATATTGTCATGGACACTTATGTAAAATGAGTTGACAAAATATTGTCATGGACACTTATGTAAAATGAGTTGACAAATATTGTAATGGACACTTATGTAAAATGAGTTGACAAATATTGTAATGGACACTTATGTAAAATGAGTTTACAATATATTGTCATGGACACTTTGGATAAATGAGGTTACAAAAAATTGTCATGGACACTTTGGTGAAATGAGGTTCATGCAAACTTTGGAAAAATGGGTTGGCAACATAAATGAGGTTACAAAAAATTGTCATGGACACTTTGGTGAAATGAGGTTCATGCAAACTTTGGAAAAATTGGTTGGCAAAATATTGTCATGGAAGTTTTGGTAAAAATGAGATGACATCATGTTGTCATAGTGAGATGACAATATTTTCATTGGCACTTTGTTAAATGAGGTGGTAATATATCATCTCGTACACTTTGGTAAAATGAGGCGACAAAATATTATCATGGAAACTTTGGAAAATTGAATGACAGCATATTATCATGGTAACTGTGGAAAGTAAAACGTAAACATATTATCATGGCAACTGTAAATATGAGATTACAAGATATTTCAATGGAAACTTTGTTAAAATGAGGTGATAATATATTGTCATGGAAACTTTGGTAAAATTTCGTGACAACGTAATGGTCGTGGATTCTTCGATTAAATGAGGTGACTATACATTTGGTAAGATGAGGTGCAAATATTTTGTTATGGAAACTATGGTAAAATGAGGTGACAAAACATTGTAGTCGATACTTTGGTAAAATGAGGTGATAAAATATTGTCATGGAAATTTTGAAAATGAAATGACTACATATAGTCATGAAAGCTATGGAAAGTGAGATGTAAGCATTTTCATGAAAATTTTGATAAAAAAAACGAGGTCCAACATATTGTCATGAAAAGTGAAAAAATGAGATGACAACATTGTCATGGAAACTGATAAAAATGAAGTTATACCATATTGTCGTGGACACGAGATCAGGTGCTGTCATTGAAACGTTCGTAAAATCAACAGACTTCATAAAAACTTTCGTAAAATCAACAGACTTCATAAAAACTTTGATAAAGTGACTTTGGTCAAAGTCAAAAGCTTTATTTAGAGTCGAATAAAAGTAATAACAATACAACATAAGCTCAAAGGAGCTTTTTAAATCGACTAAAACAATAACAGACAAAATTTAAAACACGCATGCAACACATGTTTACATCCATACACAGTTTTTTTAGTAATAGATAAACAAAATCGTATTTGACAAAGCACAATTAAAATGCAGCACTAGCAAATCAGATTCAATAAGATACAAGCAAAAACACAAAGTTAAAAATACACATGCATACAAAAAAAGCACATTAAGCAAAGCATCATCAACATGTAGCAACATAAAAAGCAATACATTATTTGAAGCATAAAAACTGATAAAAATTTAAGCAAATACATCAATAAAACAAATTCATGCTCAAACTAAAAGCAATTAAACACATGCACTACATTTACATAAGTTACCATTCCAAGTACTAATTAATTTAATAAATTGGTTAAAATTTGTTTCTAATCTAAAATTAAAACGCGATCACAACATATTATTATTTTAACTTTGTTAAAATGATATCACAACATATTATTACTAAAACTGTGGCAAAACGAGATGATGACATAATGTAATGGAAACTTTAAAAAATAGAAAGACAACATATGTTAAGAAACTTTGATAAAACGAGATCACAACATATTGTCACGGAAACTGGCAAAATGAGGATGCGGCATATTGGCATGGAAACTTCGTCAAAATAAGGTGATACATTGTCATAAAAGATTTGGTAAAATGAGATGACAACATATTGTCATGGACACTATTGTCAAATGAGTTAACAACATATTGTCATGGAAAGGATAGAAAAATGAGGTAACAACATATTGTCATAGGGTCTGTAAGTCTCGTCATGTGACTCCCGAGAATCAACGATAAACAGGCAATTCGAAAACGTTTCCCGCCATAACATGACGTCGGAGGATTGTGACGTTCAAATGTTTGTTTGAAACGTCATATATATTTGTTTAAAATGTAACTTCCGGGTACAAGTTTTGGTCCCGGAAGTTTCAAAATTGTACGAGACTTACAGGCCCTATTGACAGGTTGAGAAATGAGATGACAACATATTGTCATGGACACCTCGGTTAAATGAGGTGACAACACATTGTCATGAAAACTTTGGTAAAATCAGTTAAGAGTATATTGGGATGGAAAGGTTAGAAAAATGAGATGACAGTATATTGTAATGCAGACTTTGGTAAAATGAGGAAAAGCATATTGTGATTGACTTTTCGTAAAATGTGAAGACATTGTCATGGACACTTTAGTAAAATGTTTTGATTTGATCTGCACTAATGAGACATGTGCATATGCAGAACCTAAATTCACAGTAACCTCGGTATTTTGTTATTTATCAATCATTGGTGAAACGAAGGACAAATAGTGTTATAGACACTTTTAAAATGAGGTGACAAAATATTTTATTATACTTTATGCAAATTTCTTACATTATCCGGTTATTTCATTGGATAACCGACATTTTTTAATTTTCAGTAACGTCTCAATATCCGCGCGCATCCTTAGCAACATGTGTTAATCGTTAGCAACATGTGTTAATGTCTAAATTAACACCCGCTCCGATCGATGACGTAATCGATGTATAGAGATTCTTAATTTCTCGTCACTTTTGTTGTTGACAACGTCTTGTTCAATAATTAAAGCTGTTTTAGTTATCAATGAATTCAAAAGTAAAATAAAAGTGACCTTATCATATGAAAAAGGACCTTGTCACAAATTTAATTGCAGTTAAAAGCGATTTTGCCACAATTCGATACAATAGTAAAACAGTACTGACTATTTGTTTATGTGTTTTTTTGATGTTGCATAAATAAAAATTGTTATTATTATTATTATTTTCAAACAAAACGTACATCGAGGATGTATTGTGTACATTAAGCATTCAGTATAATAAAAATCATAATGCCCTTGGATGAAGGTGTTAGTTCGATTAACACACTCGGTGAAAAATTATCACCCTCGACGTTGTCTCGGGTGATAATTTTTACCTCGTGTGTTAATCTACCCTAACACCTTCATCCAAGGGCATTATGTTTATAGTAATAAAGACTTGGTAAAAGAAGATGAAAAATATTGTCATTGAACTTTTCGTTAATTGAGATGACATATTGAAATTTGGAAAATAAAGTGACAACATTTAATCATGGACACTTCATTTAATGAGGTGACAATATGTTGTCACGGAAATTTTGGTAAATATTGTCATGGAAACTGGTAAATTAGATTACAGCATATTTTCATGGACACTTTAGTCAAATGAGGTGACAACATATTGCTATTGAAACTTTGGTAAAATGGGATGACAACGGTAAGATGATGTTTTGGCAACAAATTATGATGGAAACTTCGATAAAATCAAGTGGCACCATTTTCGAAGTGACAACACATCGTCAAAGGAACTTCGGTAAAATGAGATGACAACTTATTGTCATGGAAACTGTGGTAAAATAAGATGACAAGATATTGTGGAGGACACTTTGCAAGTCAAAATGGCTCGAAAAAATGAAATAACATATATCGACACATTGATTAGGTGACAACATATTGTCATGGAAACATTGGTAAGATTTCGTGACAACCTATCGTGTGACGGAAACTTTGGAAAAAATTGGGTAATAGCATATCGTGATGGAAATTGCGATAAAATGATATAACAAAATATTGTTATGGATACTTCGGTAAAATGAAGCGACGACATATTGTCGTGGAAAGTTTGATAATAATAGGTGACAAAATATTGCCATTTAATGTTGGTTAAAATGAGATGCCAACATGTTGTCATGAGAACTTATGTAAGATAAGGTGAGGATATATTGTAATGATAAATGAAGTGATAATGTCATGAAAACATTGATACATTGAGAAAACAACATACACATTTGGTAAACAAATGTAGCAACATTAGAGACTTTTAAAGGAATAAGAAACATTAGCATGAAAAATTGTGGTCACATGAAGTAATAACTTTGCCGTAGCACATGAAAAAATCAGGCGAAGAGATCGGAAATATCATCACATCAGTAGGTTTGTAATTTTAATTGACACTAATATCATAACTCAAGAACTTCAAAATTAGATCACAATTTTCACAAGGAATCAGAAGTAAGAAAACTATAACAGTATTGTCCAAATATTCTGGAGTTGGGTAAATTAGTACTAATACTCATGAGAGACCTTCATAAATGGTAAGACACAAACCTTCATGTCAAGGTCTTTTATTTCATACGAAAGCGCCTAGCAACCAAAAGAGAAAAAAGATTCAATGAGTTGCATAGATACAATGTATATAAGATAGAAATAAATGATATTGTCAACCGGAAGTAACATTTTTTGCTGTAACTAACATCATATGTTGTATTTATTTCTTATACTTTTTGGTTGCGACTGAAAATGAAGTTCTTTAGAATAAGAACTGTAGAAAAATGAGATGACAACATAGTTGCACTAGAGAATTGCAAAGTGAGGTTTATGGATTTCTAAATGTTTTGATTTGATCAGCACTGAAGAGACATATGTTGTCGAAATGCGCATATACAGAGAAACATCGGTATACTTTGTTATAACATCATTGGGAATTACTGCCATGGTAGTCTTTTGTATGGAATGATGGATGGGGTGGTAAAAATGTGATGGCATTATGTTTTAAAATACGATCGAATCATTGCCATTGTAGAGTTTGTAAGCTGAGCCTACAAATTTTTAGAAAAAAAAATGGTCGTGACGGCATTGTCTTGAACGTGTTTTTGGACAAAGATTAAATGTGACGAAAATTTTAGGAGATGACAGAATTGTGTAATCTATGGTGACAACTTTGTAATGATGTTATGTGGTAAAATGTAGCATCATTATCGCCCATGTCTTTAAGTATTTTTGTATAATGTGATGAGACTTTTGACTTCACGTTTGGTAAAATGAGGGACCAGTATTTCAATCAAATCTTGTAAGGAATGTTATGTTATACATCATAATACACTAGACATATATTTAATATCTAAATGTGAAGTACTTATCGTGGAGGTAAAGGTTTTATATGTAAATTGACTTGTAATGAATTGAAATTTGTATGTAACAAGATAATAAATGTATATATTCTATAAATCATTACAAGTGACTCATCACCAAATTTGTCACAAAATTTTATTTGGGCATATATTCAACATCTATTCATATCTTATAAAAAATGGCCTGGCATGATCAATTTATAGGCAATAGAAACCTTTATACTACTTCTAATTAAGCATGATTTCTGTGCCTTACCAAGAAGGGGGTTGTGGCAAGGGGTTAACAGTTATTGTGTTATTGGGTAAAATTGATTCTCTGTTCTATGTTTATGTAATGTTCAATGATATCTGTTATTTGAAGACAAGAAACTTCTTATTCCATGTTATCTGGAAAAATGAGTTCGCTGTTATGCTGTTATTGGAACCAATGAACCCCCCCCCCCCCCCCCCACCAAGTAAAAAAATATTTATAATCACATTCCAGGGCAAATGCAAACATGCATGCGAAAACTTTGCGTAGAGGCTTTGTGTGTTTTGTGTCGGTATGATCGCCGTTTCCCCTTTTCAGAGAATTGCCATTTTTCAAATCTAATTCTTCATCACTATTGTGAATTATTTAATGTACCCAGATTAAAAACGTCAAGGGATACCATTTTTATTTCTGCTACAGTTGTGTGTGTGTGTGTGTTTTGTGATTGTTATTTTGACCGCCTTTTTATTGTGCTCACATCTCATGATATTATTATTCCAAGTTTTCTTACTACTGGCTCGACGAGTGCCCTTTGGTTGTTTAAATGTTGTGATCGTCTTCTATTATTCTTTTTGTCGGGCAGTGGATGACAGTGATTGTAAGAACACTTTGCCAGTTAAGTTTATGCTTGTTGACGATATCGCATCCATAGATCAACCGATAAAAAGACATTGGTGTAGCGTTACTCGACATCTAGCAATGAACTCCGTTGTTCCATTGTATATAATGTAGATACTTTGTCTCATTTGCATTACTCTTAATCCCTTCATAGTTAATTCTAATTGCAGTGTGGAGACGCTAGCACTTGTGTCGGGCTGCGGATGACAGTGATTGTAAGAACACTTTGCCAGTTTAATGTATGTTTGTTGACGATCCTGCGTCAATGACCAAGACAAAACATGGATGTAGTGTTGTTCTACATCTAGCAAAGAATTCCGAGCACTCAAACCGGTGCTAGGAGTCGTTTTGAAATTATTATGAGGTATTAGCAAAGGTAATTTTCGAAGGCTTCGTGGTGACTTAAAAATGAAGAATATCAATAAAAGTGTTCTTCCTTTGCTTTTAACCATAAATTTGTAGAGACTTTGTCTTATGTGCAATTACTATATATTCTTTCATTATTTATTAATTTGCGCAATATTGCTTCGGAATATAACATTCAGAACCAACTTGCACGTACGAAATACTAATTACCCGCCTCTTAAATGAGCGATTAAATATTCTAAACAAAAACGATTAGTCTCTAGATCTCTCTATAAATAAAGTTAGATCGCCCTTTTTCGTGTTTAAACAAAATATCAAAGTAACAGCAATACCTAAGACGCCTATTGTGGTGAACTGACCAACAACTTCATCGATGTCCATGGTTATAAGTAAAATCGTACAAATTATAAACAATTTGTGTTTGGGGGAGGGGAATTATAATAATTGTGATAAACCCTAATTGGAAATTAAGCAAATTTCATTCGTTGACAAAAGTGACCACAAAAAATCAGCAACATTATTTAAAGATTAGGTTCATACAATGTAAGCAGTTGTGGAAAATTATTACATTGTCATTATTGTAAAGTATGAAATATAACTGAAATGGTAGTGTTGTCAGTAATGAATATCAATGAAGTAATAACTACAAGGATAACACAATAGGATGTGATTTTTATTAAAAAAAAAGTTCAGAATAAGTTCCATCTTTACATCAACCGCACGATTATACTTGGCACCGCTAAAATCGGCTAATGTACATGGGTCATTAATATTAACCGAAAAGAGTTAAATGAAAGGTATATTGTATTTGCGCTAATTTAGTTTTTTATTTGCGCTACAAAAATGTTTCATTTGCGCGGTTAGTTTTTATTTTATATGTGAATCCAAAAAATTGCGGGTGTGCTTGAAACGGGAGGGGGTGCTTAACTTCACAATGAACTTTCAATCGTTCGAACTCTTAATACTTATAGTATTCTGTCATTAAACTGAAATACAATTTTGAAATAGTTTGTACAAAAGCGGAAACAATTTACGTATAAATTGTAACACTTAACACTTTCAAATGTTTATTTCGTACATAAAACTGTTTTCCAATGAGTAAAGGTGTTTTTACATTCTTCAAAGGCACGAAATAACACGTTAAACTCATACAAAGAACTACTCTGTATCTTAAACCATCCCGAATTAATCATTTGTGAATTTGATATATTATCTCAACAATACATTGTTATTAGCTGTCGGCGGATCACCTTGGTTCGGACTTCATGCTTCACATATCTGTGTAACTTTATCTGACTACTTTTACTATGATCTATCACGGCCAATCCCCCTGGGTAGCCTCAAGCTAGAGTTATGCATCACACTGCAGCAGCTAGCAGGAGATAAATATAGCATACTATCTTTCTGGAATTTTCGTATTACACATAAACATTTATGATTGATAAAAAAAATTCACAGTAGTATAGGTAAGTTTTCAATATTTTTTTTCTCATACTAATTACAATTTTATTGATATTTTAGACACATTGTTGACAGTTCGTTGATTATTCATTGTGTATGTAGAATATTGATCTTTCTCTGAAGATACTGATCAGCTGTTGCGGGGTAAATATCTTGAAGGTACGACTTTTAATATTTTTACGGGCATGGTTGTGTATTTTGCATATATTCATTTGGAAATAGATTTTGATTCCGAAGATAACATGGCTGTCTATTTTTGGAAACCCAATTTATCTCTATCAATTGACCTTTTCAACAAGTGCTTTTATAGTACGTACCATGTCTAGTCAGCTTGTGAAACTGATTAGTTAAGCAATAGGTTAGGGTGGCTTGTTTGTGTCATCTCGTCTTTTCGTCCCGCTAATTTGCGTCTTTTCCGCCCCGAAAAGACGAAAAGACGAAGAAATGGCACAAACAAGCCACCATAACATGCCATAATAGGTAGTTTTGTGTAATGTGCATGAATTAATGTATGATAGTTATCGACATCTTCCCAAGTCAAGTGGTTCCCCACAAAGAGAAAAAGATGGACCTCAAACACTTGACTTCGGAAGATGAGTTATCGAAGGTCTGCAACAATGGTAACCGGTAGCATTTCTTTTTTTTGTGTTTTTTCTGGGCAGAATCATCTACTGTCAAGGTAGTTTGACCTCGAAATTCTTAGCGCTAGTGAGAACTCTCCAGACAGTAGAAATTTAATTATAAATGCTTCTATTTACCCTAATGGGTTGACAGACAGCATATGACACAAACAATTAAACAATCAAACATATATACATGGAGAACAATCAACTAATGCTAGAAGAAAGAGCAGACCATACTGTACAGTTGAAGCACATAAATTTTTCATCACTTTCAGGACGTCGTGGGCCTTGCCCTCCCAATATACCATGACGACACCACAATGCAAAATAAAGACGAAAAAAGAAACTTGAACGTGATAAACGCGCATGGTCCAATAAAATCTCAAAGACACAAAACTCTCTTGTGTGATATCAAAATGATCTCCATTGGGTTGTTACCACTTGCGACTGGTCATTTATTGTAAAAAGATGTCATCTATTAAAATAATAGTAATATCTAAATATTGAGTATCATGGTCACGGGGTTTGGGGGATATGACGCCCAGAAAAGTTTAGTAATATAAGAAGCCCTAAAAGTGATGGCTGTAATATATGAGTAGCAATATTTTAAAGAACTGCATGGAGAAAAAGCATTACAACATGTTTTTTTCTAAGCATAAGCTCGTTTCATCGGAAATTTAATTAACGTGCCAATATACATTATAGATCATTATATACTCGATCATTTAAATTAGGTCAATAAGGTAAAATTGCAGCATTACAAATATATGATTTGGTAGGATTCCTTGGTCCTCGGCCACACATCTGAACTGAGAAACTTTCCTAGTACCCCCCCTCCCCAAACACACTCTCACACCAACCATCATAGACCACCATTCGTCAACAGGTATAGTTTATGTACAGTCCGAAACACGTAATTCTAACTAATTCTACATAAAATTCGAGTACTGGGAAGGTTTGATATTATTAAAGTGCAATTCCGAGTACTTTTCTTGTTAGAATGTGTAAAATTTCTGTGTGTAGAAATCAATAACATGAATTAATTTTATGAAGTCGATGAACCAGTATGTCTGATTCATGTAAATTTTTATCAATACATCGTACACAAGGAACTTGATCTTTCTCGAACAGTAGTTATATTAATAATTTTTCTACCTTGTGCCAAAATAAAATTGGCTTTATAAACTGATGTGAAAAACAAGTTTAAAGTCATTGGTTTTTTCTATTTTCTTTACGGAACAAAATAAAAGCACGGTTTAATTTGATATTTTAGATAGTTGAATCAGACGCTATAGAAAATTTGTGGCTTATGTATAAAATTGTTAATATTTTTTCTTGAATAAGTTCTTTATTCAGAAATGCACAGTTTTACCCGTAAGGGTTGAAAGCATATATGTATAAACATAAGACATACAATATAAACAAACATATAGAATATAGTAATCTGTCAAAATATTGTCTGTGGTGAACTATGCAATTATTTTTCCACTTTCCTCAGTATAAGCGACTTTTTATACCACGAAGTGGCGAGGTATTATGTGATACCCTCAGTCGTATGTCCGTCCGTCCGTCTGTTTGTCTGTCTGTCTGTCTGTCTGTCTGTCTGTCTGTCTGTCTGTCCGTCCGTCCGTCCGTCTGTCCGTCTGTCCGTCCGTCCCCCGAAGGTTTCCGACTGATAATATATAACTTGTGAACGAAATAACACAAGGTCTTTAAACTTGGTATGCAAGTTGTTTACCACAAAACTCAGGTCAAGTTCGATTTTGGGTTCTGAGGTCCAAGGGGTTCTGGAGTTATGACTTGAAACTTTGTTTTTTTTTTAATTTTAGGGTTTCCGACTGATAACTTTTGAACGAAATGGCACAGGGTCTTCAAACTTGGTATGTAAATTGTTTACCACAAAACTCAGGTCAACTACGATTTTGGGTTCAGATGTTCAAGGGGTTCTGAAGTTATGGCCCTTGAAACTATGAAATTTTGCAAATTTTAGGGTTTCCGATTGATAACTTGTGAACGAAATAACACAAGGTCTGCAAATTTGGTATGCAAGTTGTTTACCACAAAACTCAAGTCAAGTTCGATTTTGGGTTCCGAGGTCCAAGGGATTCTGGAGTTATGCCCCTTTAAACTTTGAAATTTTTCGAATTTTAGGGTTTCCGACTGATAATTTGTGAACGAAATAACACAAGGTCTTCAAACTTGGTATGTAAATTGTTTACCACAAAACTCAAGTCAAGTTCGATTTTGGGTTCCGAGGTCCAAGGGGTTCTGGAGTTATGCCCCTTGAAACTTTGAAATTTTGCAAATTTTCGGGTTTTTTACTCATAACTTGTGGATGCAATAACATACTGTCTCTAAACATTGTATGTAAATTGTTTACCACAAAACACAGGCCAAGTATAATTTTTGTTTCAGCGGTACACATCGGTGTGGAGTTATGCCCCTTTTAACTAAGAAATTTTGTGAAACGTGGCGGGGTATCATGTAATCCACCATTACTATTTTT
>MJUU01046214.1:43737-53765 GCA_002080025.1 Modiolus philippinarum | reverse complement strand
TAATAGATTTTTGGTAACTCGTTTCCTTTCCCAGCTATGAGGGGCCGAACGGGCCAAAATTGTGAATATGCAGATTATTTAAAATTTTTATTTTTCATAGGATTTCGATGGGATTTTTTTTCTTTGGATCCCTCTTTATCAAAGCTTTCAGTAGTATGTCAACAGATTTGGCGTAGCTCATGCCGTTTAATTTAATTTTTAGTTTAATACTATTTTATTGCATATAATAAGCAAAGGGACTGGACAACAAGTTATCACAACTTATCGACTGTCCTCTCCTTATAATATAAATTATACAATATACATAGATAATACAATTTATAAAAAACAATGTGTTAAGACTCTACTGTCCTGTGGGAAATCTCATTGTTTGGCTAATATACAAACGAACTTTTTCAAATATTTTAGAATTTACACGAGGATCTAAATCTGGGTTGCCAAAAAGTATTGTTTCAATGTCTAGGGTAATGCCTCTAATTTCTGGATCATGAATAGAAGTTCTTTGTTGATTATAGTTCGGACATTCCAAAAAGTAGTGAATTACATCTTCATATTGTGCTCCGCAATCGCATTTCGGGTTATCAACTATATTTGCTATTTAAAGAACTACATTGATGTCTTAATCGAGTATGAACGATATTTAAACGTCTGGAACCACTTCTATAATACTTTGGGGGTTTGAATTTTTCATTTTCACCTTTCTTTTGAAACTCTCGAGAGTTTGCAAACTTCTTACTGAAATATCAAGGTTATTCCAAAGTATAACCGTTGATGGTATAAAGGATTTAGCTGAATTATTTAATCTGCATATTACAGGTACATAATTACTATTATTACGCAAATTATAATCAGTTCTATCATAAACAAGTGGGGGCAAACATTCAGAAAGGTATTGAGGGCATGATTGATGATGCATTTTATCAAAGGTGCACAGTTTCCTGAACTGACGTCTATCAAATAAACTTTCCCACCCGGTTTCAAAATAAAGAGCATCACGATTAGCTAATTTAGAAAGACCTGTTACTGTTAGCTTCTAACTGAACCTTTTCTAATTTTTCAACTTCTCTTTGAAAACAACCATCCCAAACTTCACATGCATACTCAAGTAATGGCCTAACAAAAGAATATATATAACCACAAATGGGCCCAGGCATTCAAGATTTCCAAGTCATTGTTAATACGTGGTTCTAAAACAGCAAGGTCGGGTCCGGAGTATTGTAAAGAGGTATCATCGGCAAAAAGTCGTGCGATATTTCCTAAGTTATCAGTAATATCATTTATATACAATAAAAAGAACAGAGGTCCCAGGACTGATCCTTGTGGTACACCAGCTTTAATAGTACCTGTACATGAGGATTCTTCATTTATTACAACCAACTGTTTTCTATCAGTTATATAATCCCTGGTCCATTCTAGGAGACTGCCAGATATTCCATATGATTTAAGTTTATGAATAAGTCCACAATGCCATACTCTATCGAACGCCATTGAGATGTCATAAAATATAAGAACATTTGACAACTGAGCCTGGTACTTATTATCAAGATTATGACAGAGATTATCATATATTTCAATAAGTTGGTAGACAGTAGAATGTCCGTGTAACAGATTGATAATCATAGAGAAGAGAGTTATTTAATACATAATTATAGATGTTTTTATGGACAACTCGTTCCATAACCTTACCAACACAGCTTAAGAGTGATATCGGTCTATAGTTAAATGGGTCCGTTTTGTCTTCCTTTTTAAAGATTGGCACAACACGAGCAAGTTTCCACTTACTAGGATAAACACCTATGATAAGAGAATATCTAAATATTTTCAAAAGTGGTTTACAAATGAATTCTGCAGTCCCTTTAAGCATTTGGTGACTGACACCATCGATTCCAGATGCCTTTCCTATTTTTAGTCTTTTTAGACTTTTTAAGACATTCTTTACATCATCTTCAGATATATTAATGTAGTTTAATAACTGGTCTGTTCTAGGGGCAAGTATTGGAGGGTTTAGATTTTCATCATTGACAGACGAGATCGAGCTAAATAATCATTCAGTAAATTTGCTTCTTACCGTTTCCGAGATGCAAGGGATTGAAGGGACCAAAATTGCAATTTTTCTAAATATGTCAAATCTTTATTTTTCCTTCGGATTTCGAGGGGATTTTTTTCTTTGGATTCCTCTTGACCTAAGCTTTCAGTAGTATGTCAACGGATTTGCCGTAGCTCTTACCGTTTCCGAGCTACAAGGGGTCAAAGGGGCCAAAATTGCAGTTTTTCTAGATATGTCAAATCTTTATTTTTCATCGGATTTCGATGAGATTTTTTTCTTTGGATTCCCCTTGATCTAAGCTCTCAGTAACACATAACGAATTTGGCGTAGCTCTTACCGTTTCCGAGCTACAAGGGGTCAAAAGGCAAAATTGCAGTTTTTCTAAATATGTCAAATCTTTATTTTTTCCGGATTTCGATGGTATTTTTTTCTTTGGATTCCTCTTGACCTAAGCTTTTAGTATAAATGTCATCGGATTTGGCATAACTCTTTCTGTTTCCGAGCTGCTAGTAACAAGGGGTCAAAGGGACCAAAATTGCAATTTTTCTAAATAAGTCAAATCTTTATTTTTCATCAGATGTTGATGGTATTTTCTCTTGATGTAAGCTTTTAGTTTGTAATAATTTTATTCATTCTGCTTTGTATGGAAATCTTGTATTTGATTAGTTACGAGTACTTGAGATCATTTCCGTTACTGTGTTTTATCAGTCAGTAAAACTACACCAGCACGCGACTCCTCAGGAGTGACAACGACAAAAGTAAACAATGACTACGGAGTAATTTAGACAAGGAAATGGTGCATCATCTACGGTTTTCCTTAAGTTATCATGCGTGAATACTTGCAATCCATTTACGGAATGTAATTATAAGTATTGAATGCAATATTTTGCAGTTTTATTGTCGTGTAAAAGCGTGGACCGTAGCACATTTTTCACACGCTCCATTCAAAATGTGCTACGGTCCACGCTTTTACGCTTCAATAAAACCACAAAATATTGCGTTCAATTCTTAAGTAACATATTTCGCATAGCTCTTACTGTCTTCTTTATCAATAAGTGATCAAAAGGGTTAATTTTTTCCCTAGTTTGTGTCCGGCTAATAACTGTGTCAAGCTTGTGTCCATCTAATGTCCACATTCACTTTAAACTACAATATATCAGTGGTTGACATGCTGCGGTTGTATCATGCTGCTCTGGGAGTAGCCCTTTATTTCATTGTTGTACAGCATATTGGATTTTTCGTCACAATTTCTTCTTCAACTGTTAAAAGGAATTGAATTGTTTTTTTGCAAAGATTTTCCTTATGGTCCAATCTATCGTTTAATCCACGGGTAGGAATCTACGTCATAGACGGGGATATCGGGCTGTAAAAACATGGAGGATCACATCGCTTCAAGGTAAGAAATCGTTCTATATCTCTAATTATCACTCAAATGTATGAATGTTATACTGGCTACCGAACATTAGGCTACTTCAGGAGTTTACATTTTAATTTGCCTGTTAGTCTGTCAAGTAAAATCGCCGTGAATCTCTGCACAGTTGGAAATTCGTGAGGGAACACCAGGACCACTTTATCTTAAAACGTCCACTTTTGACTACATCTACGATATTAACGCTAGATATAACCAGCGATCATGTCCCAGTAACAATCCTCCCTTTGTCAAAAATTAGTTGTAGCTAAGCCGTAAAATGATACCGGGTACACTCGGATCAATAGAGGATATTAATCAGTAGATGAATTATGCAGTCGATGGTTAATAAGAGGGCAATATTAAGCATGATGTATTGTTAAAATGACAACAAAACTAATATTATTTATTTCTATTTGGGATCCAATGCCGTCTGATCGCACACACAGTTCAGTGTATAATATATAAAATTGAAGGAACAAGGGAAGCGAAGACTACAAAAATCGAAATCCGAAGACATGGCAAAAACGGCAACAGAGAAAAACAAAGACAAAACAAGGACATGAGACAGCTACAGGCACGGAAATAAAAAGACGACATTAAAAACTAAGGCACTCATAGTGTGAACTCTCATGAAAACCGGGAGTGACATCAGGTGCTCCGGAAGGGTAAGCATGTCCTGCTTACCCTTAGAAGATATCACTTAGTAACTTCGGTATTTTGTTATTTAGAACTGTTCAAAGCTTAAATTCGATATTATTGCACGGAAATCTTTTCGCAAGTGTAAACATATTGATTAGCTCTTATTAGTTGTCTTGATCAATAAAATTGTAATAATGTTGTCAAATTTTCTTAAATATGAAAGATTCGAGTCCTAGAAATTGCCTGTGCACATATTGCTGTCCAAAGGGTACAAAGGATATATCATTTTCGTCTGCTTCTTATGAATCACTTCTATAACTTTAGATATGATAGCAGCGTGATACGATCGTAGGAAATGAAACAAGTGTATAAGCGTGTTGATTCCTGTCCAATGGAAAACAATACTTTCTAAAAAGTATCTTGACCACTGGGCCTCTAATAGCCCTTTTCAAAAAAGTGTTGTTATCTTTTCCATCCAATGGAGGTACAAAAACTCTTCGCTTCCGGTTATCACTCGTACGGTTGGCCAACAACCTATATAAAAATTGGTGTAGTGTCACAGTAAACTACAGCAAACAATGACATTGTAATCTAAATATGAACAGTTTTATGAACTGTGTTCAGGATGAACAACACTTGCCGTGTTGAGTTGAAGACTGGAACTGTTTATTTGTATTTGTATTTAAATGCCGAAACCGAAGGGCGGACCAAATGATTTTTTGAAAAGGCCTATATCTCTGAAATGGTGGGTGATATAGCAAATTTGTTGACACACTACTTAAAGCTTACTTCAAGAGCCTAGACACCAACACCGTTATAATTGGATGAAAAAATGTACTTTGTTAAAAAGAAACACACAAAACAAACAAACAAACAAAACGATTTTGGCCCCATATAGCTCGGAAATGGTAATACACAATGTTTGTATCAAAAATTTGAATCCCTTCTGCCATATCTATTCTTATAATTCTGCATTGTCTTAGAGTTAGCAAAAGAACCTTTACGAAATATTTAAAATAGTTATTTACGATTGTCATTTGTTATAGTGTCCAAAATGTAGATAGTTAAAAATGGAGATAAACAATCTTGGCAATCTTGACATTTGCATAAATTACATATATTTCCCCATTTGTCATATAATGTATAAAGTCTCAAACAGAAACTTTTTGCAGGGTATTTTCTGTGAATACATAACACCAAATTTTCCTTTGGCTGTATTATGATATGTTATTGGCATCGGCGTTGGGGCCGTCTGTGGAAAGCATATACGTTTGTTCGTGTCGGAGCCCGGACCATTATCAAATTTTAGTTTCATGTTCCATGGCACACGCTATGGTTGCTGTTTTAATTTTGGGTTCTCGAACCAAACCGTTTCAAAAAAGGGGTTAAAACTGGGTGTTTTCAAAAATTTGGCTGTAGAATTTTCATAGTAACAACAAAAGGTCTACTGCGAATCTTTGACAACAATAGGCATGGCAATTCTAGACTTCTCAAAAGCTTTCGATACAGTTCCACACAACGAATTTCTACGAAAATTACAGTTATTGTATAAAAGGGAAATTGAATAAATGGCTACCATCATTCCTTAAACAAAGATCATTGAGGGTTTTAGTGGGACGTGAACATTCTACAAATGCCCATGTAGACTCGGACTTCCCACAAGGTACAGTGTTTGGCCACTACTATTCCGATGCTATATAAAAACCTACTTGAATGCGTAAAATCCCAAGTTAGACTCTTTGCCTCTTATACAGAGATATAAAAAGGCATCAAGACCATCTAACACTCCAACAAGATCTAAAACAACTTGAAGTTAAGGCCAACAATTGTGGAATGAAATTTAATGCCAAAAACGTTATATAATGAGCATTTAGCAGAAAACCAGCTATTTTCATGAATTAGAACATCATATTCTAGAACAATTCCATACAATCTATCTTTAGTCCTTAACATCTCAAACGACATGAAATGGACACTGGGGTTCCTGAGAAGAAATCTACGTCAATGTCCCCAAGATTGCAAAACATTAGGCTGCTTAGTAATGGTCAGGTTACGCTCTATATGGGATCCATATACCAGCAAGGATATAGACAAATTAGAAAAAATACAAAAAGAAAAGAACAGCACGATTCATCTAGAACGACTACAAGTCAAGAGAGAGCGGATGCATTACAAGCATGCTAGACGAACTCAACTTGAAACCACTCCAAACTCCAGGAAAGAAGGAAACAGATAACTATAAAGTGGTTGAGGGACTGGTGACCGCCATCTCACCAGAGACATATCTAAGGAGCTCAACAAATAAAAGAAAAAGGATTGCACACAAAACGAAGGATTCATTACATCAGACCTAATACAGAGACAAAATACAAAAAACTAACAAACAAACAAACAAACGAACAAAAACACAAAAAGCAATTAAAAAAAAAAAAAAAAAAAAAAAAAAAAAACAATAGCTCTTCCGAACTCATTCATAGTAACACCAATATTAGGAGGAACTTTTTCTTTCCAAGGACAGTAATTGACTGGGACCACCTGGATGACAAAACAGTGTGCGCAAAGACAGTTGATGGCTTTATTAGCGCCCTCCTACAGTTGGACTAACCAACCGCTCTCCTTCCAGTGCATTCAAAACCGCGTTCGGTTCCTGCACTGTGATACAGATATTGTTTATCACATTTTGAGAATGTTTCTTCATTTTTTTTTGGACAATTCCCAATAAGTGGTATGCCGCTACAATTACTGTTTATGAGATAAATTGGGGGATATAGAGCCATATAGAGAAATGAAATACAAAAAAAATATGAATTCTAAGTAGATAAATTATGAAAAATAATGTGGCGGTAAGTACCGTATTCAGATTTTTTATTGCTCCATTGTGTAATTACAATTTCCGAGTTATAGAGAACCAAATGAAACCTGATTTTTTTAGGAAGTATATTTTTTTAATTTTTAATCAAATTATAACGGTTTTCAGGTCTTCGGGTTCTTGAAGTAAGCTTTAGGTAGTTTGTCAAAGAATTTAACATAGTACTTATGATCATTTTCGAGTTATTAAAGGCCAAAGGGCTCAAATATTCTTTTTAGAAAGTATCTCATTTACAATTACGGGATTTGTTTCATTGGATTCTTGTCTTGTTTTCCATAAGACAGGAATAAAAAATTATTACGTAATTTTCTGTCAACACTCTTGTCTATATATACACTTGTTTCATTCGCTACGGTCGTATTATGCCGCGATTTGTTTTGTTTCGACATAGAATTCTGCTAGGTAATGAAAAGTTCAAAGGTAAAGCCACAAGACACGTGCGCGGTGCTCTTCAAACAAAAAAAAAAAGAAAATTAGCGTTAGAACGATAAATTTTGTATACCAAAAATGATTTCTGTCTGACTTTCCGAATCAGGAGTAAAGCAAAAGCAAATATCTAGAGTTGGTCTAATAGAAAATGTAGAGGATCCAACCATGTACAACAATATAGACACAGACAATTCTAAGCACTCGAATGTTTACATTTAAGAAAATTTGACAAAATTATTACCATTTTAATAATCAAGACAACATAGAAGAGCTAATAAATATGTTTACACTTGCAAAAAGGGGTTAGATGGCAAATATTCCTGGAGTAATATCGCAATTAAGCTTTGAACAGTTCTAAGTGATATCTTCAAGTAATTGACCAGAATCGATGCATCCACATGCCGACGACGATAAGCACTCGAATGTTTACATTTAAGAAAATTTGACAAAATTATTACCATTTTAATAATCAAGACAACATAGAAGAGCTAATAAATATGTTTACACTTGCGAAAAAGGGTAAGATGGCAAATATTCCTGGAATAATATCGCAATTAAGCTTTGAACGGTTCTAAGTGATATCTTCAAGTAATTGACCAGAATCGATGCATCCACATGCCGACGACGATATCGATGTCAATTTCATAATATGTGACCTTAAACAATTTTGAAAATGTTTTTATAAATTTATCAAAGTTCAATTTTATATATTATACAATGAACTGTTCGTGTGCGATCAGACGGCATAGGATCCCAAATAAAAATAAACAATATTAGTTTTGTTGTCATTTATATATGTTGTGTACAAGTTGCAATTTTGTACATGTTATAACATGTACAAAATTTATGTACATGTTATAACTTGTATGGGCCAAAGATACAAGTTATAACATGTACAAATTTTGCCTGTACATGTTATAACATGTACAAAAATATGTTAAATTTTGATTTCAACTTGTACATTTTTTATATTATTTTGTCAAAAGATATGCAAAAAAAAACAGGGAATGAAATCATTATTATTTTGTGTTTATAAATTAAACATTAGCAAAGAATAAAGATTTACAAACAGACCTATATTTGGCAAGCTTATTTGTTGTAAGCTGGGGAAATAAACATAGAAAGCAGCCACAGCCTGCTAAGCTCACCTCGTTGCGCAGCATTGTCACAAATGTTGCAAATGTCAGTAAACAGGAATGGACTATAATCATTCTTTTTAACAGATTCAGTGATGCATAAAATATAGTTTACAGACTGTATCTGAAGCATGCATTATTGTTGTCATCCCGAAATGCATTATACATACCAATATGGTTGATATAGGACATGTCAGTAAGCAGGGATGCACTTTAACCATTCTATCTAGCCAAGTCGCTTATTTGTAAAATGTAGGTCACAGACAGTATCTGAAGCATGCATTGTTGTTGTCATCCCAAAATGCATCATACATACCAATATGGTTGATGTGAGCCATGTCAGAAAGCGGGAATGGACTTGAACCATTCTACCTAACCAAATCACTCATGCTTAAAATGTAGGTCACAGACAACATCCGAAGCAGGCATTGTGGTTGTAATCGTGAGGTGAGCTAAAAATACACCAAGTTGCACATGACTTCCAATTTCCTGCATTTACATTTTCCTCTCTTGCAATTCTTTTTAAAATATACTAAGCACATGTTTCCATCCTCCACTCAACGATAGTTTTCCATCTGTCTAAGTTTACATTCGACCATTTGAACATCAGAAATGTCAGATGCAGTATTTGGAGATCTTCAAATTAAGTTTTACTAAGATACCATTAATTTTTCTCACCCTTGTCCCTATCTTAGATGAACCCGGCCGATCTATAATTTGGAGAATAACTCCCCTTGTATCGTATATCAGTTACGTTGGACACTTTTTTTCTGGCGGAATCGGTAACATAGCATTGTCACCAATATTTAATACTGATGAAAAAGTTAAACCAACCTTCAGGTCAGTTCTGAATAAGGTTTTAACCACTGAACAGATCCAGGTGATGTGTTTCCAAATATTGATACAGAGAAATCAGAATCAGAAACCTAGCTTACAGAATCTTATGAATCTTTTTTGTAGGATAATGACAATAACACAGACACCATTGAAATTGATACCGAGACTGATAATGAACAATCAGTTCGATAAAGAAACAGCTGCTTCTAGCATCCCTTGACACTGAACATTTTGCATCCTGAACCATTGAACCATCACGGTCAATTAAAACTGATATGTATGTTGTTTCTGAGTCAGGGTTTGTTCCATTTTAACAACCTTTCCATGCCTCACAAATGAGCAATTCCATTAGTGAAAATCCTTCTTTATAAAGAACCAGAATCGCTGACTATGGACATAAAAACAAAATATAACCTTTCCAATAGAATATTTGGGGGATGTTGTCTTACCAAATATCTACAAGTAGATAATTTTGGTATTGTACAAGTTGAAATCAAATTTCTTCACATTTTTGTACATGTTATAACATGTACAGTCAAATTTGTACATGTTATAACTTGTATAAATCGCGGGAACGAGAAACAAATCGTTCCCACGATTTGACAAATCGTGGCCACGAGAAACAAATCGTTCCCACGATTTGACAAATCGTGGCCACGA
>MJUU01046214.1:8031-43167 GCA_002080025.1 Modiolus philippinarum | reverse complement strand
GGCAGCTATTTTTGATGGGGCGTAGACCAACTGTCACCTTTCTTGAAGAAGACCATGTAAGGATCATTGTGCCTCACTTTGGTTCCAATTGGCATAGTATTTTCAGAGGAGATCTTTAAATGATTTCCCATGGGATCCAAGGTTAAACAATGTTCCCCGCTGACTGCCATCTTGGATGCTATGCAGACATCCAGACACATTTTATGAAGGTGACCAAGTAAGGACCATTATGACTAAGTATGATTCCAATTGGCCATGTACTTTCAGAGGAGAAGATCTCTGAATATGTTTCCCTATAGGGTCCAATGTTAAAAACACATTCCCTACTGGTGGCCATCTAGGATATGATGTGGACTTGCTGAACACATTTTTTAAATGGGGCCACCTATGGACCATTGTGACTAAGTTTGGTTCCAATTGGCCCAGTATTTTCAGAGGAGAAGATTTTTGCAATATTGTCCAATTTTGGACAAAGTTCCCCACTGGCGGCCATCTTGGATGACGTGCAGACTTGCCGGACAAAATTTTTAAAGGGGACCACCGAAGGACTATTGTGACCAAGTTTGGCGCAGTAGTTTCAGAGAAGATATTTGAATGCTTTCCCATAGGGTCCAATGTTAAACCGCGTTCCCTGCTGGCGGCCATCTTGGATATGATACGGACTTGCCAGACATTTTTTTAAAAGGGACCACCTAAGGACTATTGTACCCAAGTTGGTTCGAATTGGCCCAGTGGTTTCAGAGAAGAAGATGTTTGAATGAAAAGTTTACAATGGAAGGACCACTGACACAGTGATGGCAGGAAGATCACTATAGGTCAGTTATAAAGATATGCAGGCATAGAAGTTAAGATGCTACTACAATATTTATCTGAGAAAGATATTTGCATAGAGGGCAAACAAACAGCACCATATGACACAATATACAATTATATACAATTATTATTGAATTGTGAAATAAGTATAGTTTATGAAAGTATTTTTGCAAAAAAGTGTAAAAATTTGTACAAAAACTCTTTTTTGCTCTAGATTATGTAACAAAATAATAATTTTAATAAATGATAGCAGGTAAAAAGAGAAAAGTAAACCAAAGAAGATTTGAAAACAGAATTTAAAGGAAAATAACCCATAGCCATATGGCATTGAAACAAAAATTTTTTTGGGGTGAAAAAGAGTCAATACCTACAACACAGGCAGTTGGATTTTCTTCAAAATTTCAGAGTATGTAGATCTTGATATGCTGAACAGTTTTGCAATTTACACTTCACCTCTATCTGTTACAGTTTTTGAATTAAAAAATATAAAATGCATAAATTTTGAAAATTTTACGGAAAAGGGGCTGTAACTCTGAGACGGGTTTTCCGATTTTCTTCAAAATTGCAGGAGAGATTGATCTCGTCATTCTGAACAATTTTACCTAGTCAGATTTTTGATATCTGCAACGATTTTTGAGTTATTGGCCAAAAACAGCAATTTACCCCTATGTTCTATTTTTAGTACACCGTAACAGCGGCTATGTTGTTTGGTCCTCGGACTTACTGAACATATTTTTTACACTACATACCCTGGTGATGACCCAGGCCAAGTTTGGATGGCCCAGTGGTTTCAGAGGAGAAGATTTTTGAAAAAAAAATTTACGACGGACGAACGGACGGACGACGGACGACGGACGCCAAGTGATGGCAAAAGTTCACCCTGGCATATCTAGGTGGGCTAAAAATGGTGGGTTAAGCAAGGTTTAATGATGCATCAGCCTCCCGCTTACATGGCGACTAACTATAGCTTCTGTGTGCCCAGATTGTGTTAAATGTCAAAGCCATAATATTGTCAAAACAATTAATTTTTTTCCACACAGGCGAAATGTTTTTGTCGCTCGATGTACAAGACTTGTCTCATACAGGTAAAATGTTTTTGTCGCTCGGTGCACAAATCACACTTAAGTGGCATAAAGAGAAACCTCAAAGAAGAAGCCAAAACTTAAACAAAACCGTCTTCAATAAAATTGGAAATTGGAATTGAATATTTATCAATCAAACCTGGATATCTTCCAATAAATTTCTTGAGAAAAATTATTTATCTATTAAAGCATTTATCGAAGCCCTGATGCAAAAGCTTACGAATTAAACATCTGTGTCGTTGCAAAAAATCTTGATAGTGACTACATGCTCTAACGTAACGGATTGATTGAGAAATACATACTCCATACGCTGGGGAAGACGGAATATTACTATCGAGGTGTGGAAAGTTTACAATATCAAAATTGAAATCGCCTCTTTTGTCATAAATTCGTATGCTGATGTTGCCACTGTCGTCAAACTCCAAAAGTATATCTAAAAACGAAACAGAATGGTCAGTGTCTGTAGTCTCCTTTATTCTAAGTTCTTGGGGTTATATTAATGGAACATTGTCGGCAAATTTACTATTATTAAGCGACAAGTCATCATCAATATATCTGTATGAGTAATTAAAAGATCTAGCCTCTTTAATTTTGTTTGACCAAAAAATTCTGTTTCATAAGTCAACAAAAACAGGTCGGCTAAGAGGGGAGCACAATTCGTACCCATTGGAATGCCGACTGTCTGTTGGAATATCTTGCCTCCGAACTGGACAAATATGTTGTCAATGAGAAATTCCAGCATGGTGATCACCTGTTCTTTAATGTAGTATCGTGTGTTACCTTTTGGTACTTTGTTAGTAAAATAGGTAGATGTATATGCTAAGGCTATATATTTAAAGTTGTGTCCTTTTTGTAAGTAAATGCGTTCTTGATAAGATCAATCAAACAACTTTTCAATTTTGAATGGGGAAGAGTAGTATAGAGTGTAGAAAAATCGAATGTTTTCAACGAGCGGATCTTTGAAAGTGACCGTGTTTTCAAGTTGTTCAGAAGATCTTTTGAATTTTTGAGTATCCACATATGATTGATGCTACTACGTGAATAAACAGTATCACAGTATTTTTGCTTGCCTTTTTTCACAGCAGTCAGCATCCTAGTTAGGATAATAAACAGTTCTTTAGTAGAACAATTAACAGAGCCGCAATGTACCGTTGTTAATACGGGGACTTATAAAGATTGGGTGCCCGGTACAAACTAAGCAAATGCAAATCATTAGACTTGTCGTTGGTAGAAATGTTTAATGACTCAATAAACGATTTATGAATTGCCAGGATTTCATCTTTATCTATTGAATTATTTTTGTATGTGGGGTTGCATGGACGCCAAGTTCTTGCACTAGGCAATCATACACACAAAGACAACATTGTTTGCGGCTTTGTCTATTGGAGCGACAACATACTTTTCGTGAAGGGATAAAAGACAAGATACAACGTCACAGTCTTTGAAGATAAATTTGGGTGTATTCTGTACGCAGTTTTTCAAGTTATGATCTTCTGGCCTTTTGAAATAATTTTTTTCTGAGACCATCGGGTTCAATGATATTCAGATTACCTGTAATAACGTGGCCAGATACATTGGGATATAAAAGGTGAACTAGAATGTAAAAGCTGGTTTTCTTGATTTAACTGAGTAACAACCAAGTCATCTTATGTTCTAGGGTTCTGTATAAACAGTTACCCAATTTGTGGAACTGAGTTTACACAGTTTATACTTTATGTAATTGCTTGGTATTAAAGAACCCTAGAACCTAAGATGACTTGGTTGTTATTCAATTAAATAAAGAAAACCAGCTTTTACATTGGCTCCTACGATTGAGATTTATAAATGGATCTTCATCGAACTACACTGACATTATGTGATGAAGATATGCTGCTGATGTTTATTTAAGAATTGAATGCATTATTTTGAAGTTTCATTGGGGTATGAAAGGGTTGACCGAAGCACATTTTTAATGTTGAAAATGTGCGCCCGGTCAACCCTTTCATAATCCCTATGAAACATCAAAATAATGCATTCAATTCTTATAATTACATTTTAAAACAAAATCATAAAAAGCAAATTTATTAAAATGATAGTACATCATATAAAATGGGATTCTTTTTTTTACTTATTCATCCGCCACATGGTCATATGATCAAATGTGTTTCATGGGAATTGCAACTTCACATTGATATGCCACGTGAGCGATGTTCACCTATCAAATTGACGGAATTCAAATGAATATTCATGAAATGTAATTATTTATTAATATGTCAATTTATTTTGAAAATTATAAGTACTTAATTATAATAACCTGTTGGTGGTATATTGAGAATAGTGGTTAGTATAATCAGTGATATTTGACACTTATTTAATTGAATCTTTGAGTAACCAGAACACAGAGTAATACATGGATTTATATATACTTATACTAGTATGGAGTAATCAACATTGACATTTATATAGTTAGTAGTTATTTCTACATATAGTGTTGACTTGTGAATGCAATTGACATTGGTAAGGACTGTTTCATTATTACACGTATTTTGACTTTGATATTTTGATAAGTAGATTTAATTTTTGTGTTTATAATTTTTATTATAATTTTCTAAATTATTTAATTAATCATGTAATCATTTTTGATATTTTTTTTTCTAAATTATAATTTTTTTCAAAACATTTTTGTTGTGTTTTTGTTAATTCGTGGCCACGATTTGTCATCGTGGGAACGATTTGTTTCTCGTAGTCACGATTTATTTATTCATGGGAACAATTTGATAATTCGTGGTCATGATTTGATAATTCGTGGGCACAATTTGTTAATTCGTGGCCACTATTTGTAAAAATCGTGTGAACGATTTGTTTCTCGTGACCACGATTTGTCAAATCGTGGGAATAGTTTGTTTCTCGTGGCCACGATTTGTCAAATCATGGGAACGATTTGTTTCTCGAGGCCACGATTTGTCAAATCGTGGGAACGATTTGTTTCTCGTGGCCACGATTTGTTAAATCTTGGGAACGATTTGTTTCTCGTGGCCACGATTTGTCAAATCGTGGAAACGATTTGTTTCTCGTGGCCTCTATTTGTTAAATCGTTGGAACGATTTGTTTCTCGTGGCCACGATTTGTTACATCGTGGGAACGATTTGTTTATTCGTGGCCACGATTTATCAATTCGTGGGAACGATTTGTCTCTCGTGGCCACGATTTGTCAAATCGTGGAAACGATTTGTTTCTCGTGGCCACGATTTGTCAAATCATGGGAACAATTTCTTTCTCGTGGCGACAATTTGTTAAATCGTGGCCACGATTTGTTTCTCGTGGCCACGATTTGTCAAACCGTGGGAACATGTTTCTCGTGGCCACGATTTGTTAAATCGTGGGAACGATTTGTTTATTCGTGGCCACGATTTATCAAATCGTGGGAACGATTTGTCTCTCGTAGCCACGATTTGTCAAATCGTAGGAACGATTTATTTCTCGTGGCCACGATTTGTGTTGATTTTTTTTTATGTGGTACCACTTAATGTGACCCAAATAAGCTTTCATATTTTACGGCTTTTTTAAAAATAGACATTGTTACAACTAATTTTAGCTGCCATCCTCTTAAGGATTAGGTTTGACAAAGGGAGGATTGTTACTGGGACATGATCGCTGGTTATATCTAGCGTTAATATCGTAGATGTAGTGAAAAATGGACGTTTTAAGATAAAGTAGTCCCGATGTCCCCTCAAGAGTTTCCAACTGTGCAGAGATTCACGGCGATTCTACGTGACAGACTAACGTGCAAATTAAATTGTAAACTCCTGAAGTAGCCTAATGTTCGGTAGCCAGTATAACATTCATACATTTAAGTGATAATTAGAGATATAGAACGATTTCTTACCTTGAAGCAATGTGACTCTCAATGTTTTTACAGCCCGATATCCGCGTCTTTGACGTAGATTCCTACCCGTGAATCGGATTACAAAGTTACGTCATGAACACTTCCTGTTTGATGAGACGTCATTGTTTTTCATTGTTGTACAATATATGGATTTTTTCGTCACAATGTTTTATGAAACTGTATGTAGGATTCAATTATTGTTTTGTTCAGAGCTTCCTTATGGTCCAATCTATTGTGTATTCGGATTTATTAAGTTACATTATAAGCACTCCCTGTTTGCCGAGACGTCATTGTTTTTCATTGTTGTACAATACATGGAACTTTTTCGTCACATTTTCTTTTCTGAAACTGTAAATGGGATTCAATTATTATTGTGCACAGAGCTTCCTTATGGTCCGATCTGTAGTGTATACAGATTTCAAGGTTATGTCATAAGCACTTCCTGTGTGCCGAGAAGCCATTTTTTTTTGTTCGCCTCAACGAAGTTTAGGGGGACTATTGGAGTACCCCCGGCGTCCGCGTCTACGTCTACGACCGCGCCCGCATTTGGGCATATATCTCTGAAACTATGCATGGTAGGGTAATCAAACTTTGCATGCAGGTGCATCTTGGGCTGTCTCACAGCCCCTTACGGTTTCTCTGACCTACATTTTACGCTTGATTGATTTACGTTCAAGTTTTCGGACGAGTTCAGATCTCAGTCACTATACATGGTAGGATCGTGTAACCTTGCTTATTCATGCAACTTTAATGGTTGGTTAGCATCCAGGCAAAATTAGGTCTCTTCTATATTTTACGCTTGATTGATTTACGTTCAAGTTTTCGGACGAGTTCAGATCTCAGTCACTATGCATGGTAGGATCGTGTAACCTTGCATATGCATGTATCTCTGATGGTAGGTCAGCATCCAGACAAAATAAGGTCACTTTGACCTATATTTTACGCTTGATTGATTGACATTCAAGTTTTCGGACGAGTTTAGATCTCAGTCACTATACATGCTAGGATCATGTAACCTTGCATATTCATGCATCTCTGATGGAAGGTCAGCATCCAGGCAAAATTAGGTCTCTTTGACCCATATTTTCCGCTTGATTTGATTTAGACAAGTTCAGATATCAGTCATTATACATGTTAGGATCATGTAACCTTGCATTTGCATCCATCTCTGATGATAGACCAGCATCCAGGCAAAATTAGGTCACATTGACCTATTTTTTCCGCTTGATTGATTGACACTAAAGTTTTTTGACGAGTTCAGATCTCAGTCACTGTACATTTTAGGATAATGTAACCTTGCATACATGTAGGAATGCATCCCTAATGGTACATCAGCGTCCAGGCAAAAGTAGGTCACTTTGACTTATATTTTAGTCTTCGGAAAAGTTCAGATTTCAGTCATTACCCATGGTAGGATCATGTAACCTTGCTTATGCATGCAACTCTGGTAGGTCAACACCCAGGCAGAATTTTGTTACTGTGACAATGTGCCATAACGAGGCGAACTCTGTAATCGTTGTTTACCTATGTTTTCATTGTGGTTCATACATGGATTTCGTCACAATTTCTTCTGAAACTGTCAGTGGGATTTAATTGTTGTTTTGCACAGAGCTTCCTTATGGTCCAATCTATCGTGTATTTGAATTTCAAGATTACGTCATAAGAACTTCCTGTTTGCCGAGACGTCATTGTTTCTAATGAAATTGTCAGTTGGATTCACTTGTTGTGTTTGCACAGAGCTACCTCAAATCTATTGTGTGTTCAGATTTCAAGGTTATGTCACAAGCACTTCTGGTTTGGCAAGACTTCCTTGATTTTGATTGTTATACAGTATATGGACATTTTTGTCACAATTTTTTCTGAAGCAGTGAGTGGGATTCAATTATTAGTTAACACAGAGCTTCATTATGGTCCAATCTATCGTGTATTCAGATTTCAAACCTATGTCGTAAGCATTTCCTGTTTATTGAGACTTTCTTGATTTTCGTTTATATGTAAAAAATAGAATTTTTCGCCACCATTGCTTTTGAAAATATAATGCATATTCAATTATTGTTGTACAGAGAGTTATCGTTGATAATGTTGGTTACTACATTGTGTTTGTTCCTAAGAATTATATCTTTGTGTCTATAACTTGTACTGTGTCCACACTTGTACTGTGTCTACACCTTTATTGTATCCCTACACAATTAAATTTCCACTTGCCACATTGATTCAGGGTTCAAAGAGCTGCCATAGGCTGCCATTCAGCGTCAGCTCTTGTTTTTTAGCTCACCTGACCCGAAGGGTCAGTGTGAGCTTTTGCCATCACTTGGCGTCCGTCGTCCGTCGTCCGTCGTCCGTCGTCCGTCCGTCCGTCGTCTGTTAACTTTTCATATAATCATCTTCTCCTCTGAAACCACNAAAATATAATGCATATTCAATTATTGTTGTACAGAGAGTTATCGTTGATAATGTTGGTTACTACATTGTGTTTGTTCCTAAGAATTATATCTTTGTGTCTATAACTTGTTTTGTGTCCACGCTTGTACTGTGTCTACACCTTTATTGTATCCCTACACAATTAAATTTCCACTTGCCACATTGATTCAGGGTTCAAAGAGCTGCCATACTAGGCTGCCATTCAGCGTCAGCTCTTGTTTTTTTTTAAAAACAATTTGAGATAAAGTTTGAAATACAAAACTTATCAGCATTTCAAGGACTAATGAAGAAATTTGTCTGACATGCATGCACTCATCAAGATTGTTACCAGTTTTACATTGGAAAACACATTCAAAGATCGTTTTCTTCGAAACTACTTGACCAATAAAACCATACTGGGTCAGAAAAGTTCTTAGGAGTCCACTTTGAAAAATGTGTCCGGCAAGTCGACACGAAACCCAAAGGGAGCAAAGTAATAATAATAAAAAAATGTTTTAAGGAGGTCTACTAAAAAATCTTTAAACAGAAAACTTAGACAAGTAATACCCTTAACAAGAAAACATATGGGTAAACCCATATTCAACGATACTCGATTGTTCACATACCTGTACAATAATGAAAAGGGCCATTTTCAAACAAAACAAAAAACAAAAACAAAAAACGAAAAAGACGCATATACGTTTATGGTTTTTTTTATCATTTTCATAGAGTTCGTTTCTTTGCATTCTTTTTGTCGTAAGCTTCAGGGATCACCATTTGCCATTACTGTATCTTAGCAATAAGGGGGGGGGGGTTAAATTGCACCTGTACTAGATAATACAGTTATTTTTTTATTTGATTTTAATTGAATTTAATGCTGCCAACATCTTCTAATACAAACACTAATTAGACAGATATTTGCGAGCATATTGGTCCTTTCTATTTCAGTTTTTTTTGCTGTTTTTTTTCACAATTCTTATTACTATTAAGTAAGGGTTAGAAGGTTACTAAATTTTTCTTAATTGTTAAGAAAAATATAGTAACCTTCTAACCCACTTAGAAGGTATGTTTTACTCGAGACTCTTTTTATCTGACAAGGTGTTACTCTATGATCTTTAAAAATCAAAGACTATATGGTCAATATTTGTTAATCAGCAAAGATACAGGAAGAAGACAGTTGATGTAATTTCTTGCTCATCAAAATCTTGTCAAAATGATACTGAAAATTTGTTTTATTTTAACAAAAACATTCGATGTGGACGGGTCAGATTAACGGAGGAGAATTTTAATATTAAAGATAAATATTCTGAGAATATAATATTCAATATAATTATTCCGGGTATATATATAAATCCAAAAAAACGTTGTAGTTTGATTTTTCCGAATCGATATATCATATTGTGATCAATGGATGGAAAATATACAGTTTTGATGTGAAAAGTGAAAAAGAGATAATTGAAATTTGGAAAAAAAATAAGTTTCATCCTAAAAAATGAAAATATATAGTGAAAGAATGGAAATGTGAAATAAAATTACAGCCTCATTGTGAAAAATGAAAAATTGAAATTTGGATGAAAATTAATACTCTTTCATTTTAAAAAGAAAGTGAAAATTAAAATTTGGAAAAAATGGAAGTTTCATTTTTAAAAAGTGAAAATTGAAATTATCTCGTGGAATAAAATTTTGTAAGCAATTAAATTCTATAATGGATATGTTACAGTACAAATTGGAATCCAGTAGGATCCAGAATCCTCCTAGTACAAATTGGAATTCTAATTTCTACTGGGACAAATTAGAATTCTGGTTTGTACTTGATTTAATTCAGTACAAATTGGAATTCCAATTTCTACCAGAACAAATTAGAATTCTGATCTGTACTGGATTTAATCAAGTATAAATTAGAATTCCAATTTATCCTAGGAGAAATTGAGATATCCTAATTTGTACTAGTAGGATTCTGGATCCTACTAATTTAAATCAGTAGAAAAAGTGGTAGAGAAGAAAAACAATATAAGAAATATGTCCCTTATCTACTGTTTTGGTGACCATTTAATTAAAAGCTTAATTTGGAAAGATAAGATTAATTGGCTTGTTGTATAAAAGATATAGATGTTTTGATTCGAACTCTTAACCCTTTGAGCACAGTTCAAACTTTTTGTAACTAGTTTTCATAAGTTAACTTCAAACATGGAAGAATTACTAAAAAATATTGAAATATGAAATTTTTTTCTACGAATGACATACTTAAAAACTATTATTCTGATACTGATCTTGTTGATGTGAGAAGTTTTTGCTTCTGTTTCCCTGGTTTAAATGCAGAAGATCCTGTTACTCTATCTGAAACTTCACACATTATCATGTTATAAAATCGTTCACTGTATATAACAGCCACAGTTTGTAATTACTCTGGCAAATGCAATACTATGCGATGCCCTTGTCATAACTTGGAAAATTCCCTGCTCCATTAAATGTCACACAGTTCCTACAATTGGTACAAGAAATTAACAGTAATATCGGAATTATGTTATTTTACACTATCATTCTATTGTTTTATTATTTAGTTTTTATAAATTAAAATGTTGTGAAATGCATATTTCTTAAAACAAAATCAAATTTTTTTTCAGCTTTGAATGTCAGTAATATCCAGAATCCTCCTGAACAAAATATCCAGTATTATTCTGGATCATACTAGAAATTCAGTAGGATTCAGAATCCTACTAGTATAAATCAGGATATCTCAATTTCTCCTAGGAGAAATTGGAATTCCAATTTGTACTAGATTAAATCCAGTATAAACTGGAATTCTAATTTGTCCTGGTAGAAATTGGAATTCCAATTTGTACTGAATTAAATCCAGTACAAATCGGAATTCTAATTTGTCCCGGTAGAAATTAGAATTCCAATTTGTACTAGGAGGATTCCGGATCCTACTGGATTACAATTTGTACTGCAACAGATATTTTATTACTACATTCTTTATTTATTTAGCAAATGATCCGCGACTAATCAGATTGACGCATTTCTAATCTCTATGGTGTTAAGTGTCTGTCTACTCTTTTGTTCTGGCTTGTACTAAGCAAGTTATAAGATGGTCAGTAGACAGATTCTTAACACTTTAGAGATTGGAAATGCAGCATTCTGATTGGTCGAGAAGTAAAACATACCTTCTAATGACTTTTTAAACATTGCATTTTTTTCAAATCTTAGCGTGAAATAAATACATGGCCATATCTTTTATTTCTAATATTAATTGATATATAATGAAATATTTCAAACAATATTGCTATAAGTTATTAACTGATTCTCGTTTTGGAAATATATACTATCGTAGCTAGACTAATCAGTAAATAAAAAGTCTAAAAATACACATCGTTTATGCTATTTATAACTTGTTGACAATCAATAGACAATCAATATTACACATATGATACATGTCCGCCTGATACTGAGGAAACGGTGGTGTATGAATATTTGTGGTAGTAACTATCAAAACATTAACAAATGGCTTCAAATCATTAGTAAAAATACAACTCTTAAATTATATGTATTCAGATAATTGATCTAGGGCGAGTTAAACTTATAAAAAGTCGCCAAATACCGAACTATTTCCTACGCCATGACATTGTGATCTGTACCCAAAAACAAATATATATCTTGAATAGATAGTATGCACTGATCGAGAGACCCAAAGGATGTGAAACAATGAACTTAATTTTTTTTCTCTGAATTCAGTTCATTTTTTCGGCATTGTGTTTCTTTAGATTGCCAACAGATTTGAGGAAACAGTCATTTTGTGTCAACACTTGTCCATTTTCATATACTCGATCAGTGCGTACTATCTATTCAAGATATATATTTGTTTTTGGGTACAGATCACAATGTCATGGCGTATATATAGGAAATAGTTCGGTATTTGGCGACTTTTTATCAGTTTAACTCACCCTAGATCAATTATCTGAAAACACATAATTTAAGAGTTATATTTTTACTAATGGTTTGAAGCGATTTGTTAATGTTTTGATAGTTACTGCTACAAATATTCATACACCACCGTTTCCTCAGTATCAGGCGGACATATTATATTGATTGTCTATTGATTGTTAACAAGTTATAAAAAGCATACACGATGTGTATTTTTAGACTTTTTATTTACTGATTAATTTTGTGATCTATTACTAGCTACGATAGTATATTTATGAATCAGTTACTTATAGCAACATTGTTTGAGCGGAAATATTTCATTATATATCAATTATTTTAGAAATAAAAGATATGGACATATCTTTCCGTATAGCATTATTTGAAAAAAAAGTCATTAATAGTAATTAGAATTTTGAAAAAAAAAAAAAAAAAAAAAAAAAAAAAAAAAAAAACAAAAAAAAAAACAGCAAAACATAACTGAAATAGAAAGGACCAATATGCTCGCAAATATCTGTCCAATTAATGTTTGTATTAGAAGATGTTGACAGGCATAAAATTCAATTAGAACTTTTAGAGTTAGTTGTCTAACGACGAGTTTCTTGATGGCATTTTATTTTGAAAAATGTAACTTTTATATATGGTTTTGAGCTTCTGTAGGCGGTATAACAGTCAAACTGTGTAAAACTGCTTCAGGACGTCGCAATTGTTGGAAAATCGGTTCTTGTCAGAGTCCTCTTTTGGAATTATTCTTAGACTTCTAGTAGTTTGCCATATGCACGGTGCGATTAATTTCATCCCATACAGCAGTACAGATGTAGTATATGTTTTAATAGAGTTTATAAGAATACTGGATGAAACCAATCATAACTTTGAAAGTAACTTCCGAATAAACTGTACATACCAAGCTATTACCGACTTTATCAGGAAATGTAACTCTGTCAATCAAACATAAACTGGTTAACGGTGATTGTACTGGTACCTGTGTAGTATTAAAGGAGTAAACGATTCGTGCTTATAATGGTTTATAAAATTATCTTTATATTTTAAAACTTTTTTTTTCAAAATTAATTTATAATTCATGAAATAAATATCTGTCAAAAATGAACTTTATAATCATCACAAGACTTTTTTTAAAACATCTAAACATCAAAAGTAATAAAGTTGATGACTACACAACACACTAATTTGTAAACACCGGAAAATACTTGCAAAAATATGGCCATTTATTGACTAATTAAGTCACAAGTACAACACGTGTGTACAGGTAAAATTGTTTATTGGGGCAACCAACAACACGGGTGTGTGTCAAATTCACAAGGTCATAAAACATCACTGATGATGTGACAAATCAATAAGGTAATAAATTAAGTGATATGGTCCCAAATCGAGTTACTGTGATTTATTTTTATTTTGTGCAGTATAGCACTTCAAGAAAAACCAAAGGGTTGCTGACCAAGCGGATGCAAAGTTTTATGCAGTTATTTTGATTTTTTATGAATAAAATACATACCAGCCTTTACTTTATACAGTTTTCTTGTAATTCGACTCCTCCCCAAATAAAATTAAATGACAAAAAAGACGGCTAATAGATATTACATTATAATTTAATTCTGACTTAAGGTTTGTTAGAAAACTTGAAATAAAACGATATCTATATATATTTGAAAAAAGATCATTTGCTAATGTAAACAAATGATAGTTTACTTCCGGTCATCGTCAATTTTTGAAATTTTGGCAATTTTCAAATCAATTTTGAAGTAAAAGAATCACCTCTTTAAGTGTTAAAAATTATATCTTCTTGTAGATAATTTTCTTAACTTTCCAATTTGATTGGAACATTTTTAAAAGGTTATTTTATTTTCAAAATATTATGCAATTTCCGACATCATCCAACTCGAAATTTACTATATTTACAAAGACATTAACGGGACAATTTACATTTTACATAGCGAATTTTCAAATCAATTTTGAAGTAACCAAACATTTTCCGATTCTAAAACAATTTATATCTTTAGAAAGATAATTTAATAAAGAACAATATTTGATTGGAACATTTTTAAAAACGAACTGAAGAAAAAAGATATCTTAGATTTATTGTCCAGTGCTCTGCATTTTCCTTTTACGATAAACGACAATGTAATGGTGACCTATTTGGTCACGTGACCAGCTGATGTCGTGATAAGCTGGACATGAAGCACTTTGTCTTGCCTTGACATTTGTTTCAACATTCACTTCCATTTTTCTGTTCACATTCTAATGATTTCAAGGTGCGTAGCTTGCATGACACAAGTCATATTGCTATAATTCATCCGTAGATTTTTTTCTCTTCCTTTGTGGTTCCTCCATATTTATGACGACCCTCTTCTGTTGTTGTAGCTGATATCCCACAGGAGGTGCCATATGGATCATAATTCATGTATGTTGTACTTAACAAGGCGATTTTATCTGCACATCAGTGTGATTTACAACGATATTCCCTAAGTTGGTCCCTCTGCGAATTTGATAGATGAATCAACAGAGTTTTATGTAAAATTTGTAGGAGCCAGCACTGCGAGTTTCCCTTGTCTCACTCCTGTAATTACGTCTATTATTTCTCATGTTTCACCTGCACATTTAACACTGCTCTTAGGATTGCTGTTCAAGTCTTTAAACATACAAAACGTTTTATCGTGTATTCCTGCCTTATAAACGTCATCGAATGCTGCCTTAGCATCTAAAAGAATGAGATATCTATCTTTCTTCTCGTCTTTCAAGTGCCTGTATATGTCTCCTCATTTGGTAGAACGGTATTCATTCGTTATGATTCTTTTGTTAACCCACTCTGAGCGTCACTTTGATTCGTAGTATATCTGTTCGTATTTTTCTTTATAACTGACTCAATGATTTCGCTAAAATCAGGAGTAGTTAATAACTTATTTTCTATCACCTTAATCTTGTATGTTGAAGATAGTAGTCCAATTTAAAGAATCTGGAATAGTCCCTATTTAAACAACGTTCATACTATTTCATAAACTTCATCATATGTTCGTGTCGTGTTGTTGTAATTCAGGGCTTTGTTCGTTTTTGCTGACTAAATAGCATTTTTTGATACCTGTTCTACTGCTATAGATTTCGTCACTTATCTTATCCACTGTTTCTATCATATGATGATAACTCATAACCTCATCTTTCAATTCACCAGGTAAAGATAAATTCGAGAAATATTTGCTAAATTGATTAGCTATAATATTTACCTTCTCAAATACCTCATCATCACCTAAGTTCTTGCAGACCAAAACCGGCCAGAACTTAAAAAGAAAACCGGCTTTAACTCGTTTTATATCAGCTGATAAAACATTTCCCTATTGTTAGATTTGGTCTTCAATATTTCCTGCTTTTCTTTTTCGTCTTGTATCGGTACTTCTATCCATTCTGTTTCGATATTTGTGTTTCTTTTTTATTTTGTTCTTGATAAGAATTTGGTTCTTAAGATCATTTGGAATGCCGGCTTCAGTGCTTGTTGATGTTTTATAAACAATGCTGATTTGATTTCCTAATTTCACATTCTCCTTTTCGGTATTGCGCTGATTACAATTTTACATCACATCGTTTGTGAATATATATATGTTTATTGCATAATGCTTTTCTCTTAGGAGAGAGTATTGTTCTTGGGATTTTGCCCTGGATTTTGTATTTCATCATCAATCATAGTATTATACAAGTGCACATCATTTTTTTCCCATTTGATTTTTAAGTTTATTTGTTACTGGTTGCAAATTCATCTTTAATCATTTGACAGTCCCATTTAACTTTTACTGCGGATAACCTCTAACTTTCCCCATATCTTTCTTGTATAGTATATAGATAGTTACCTGTCTTCACAGGTAAACTGTTTGTTCACACTTCCCATTGTTACAACAACTTTCATTCATGCCTGAAGAATTTCATCCTCTTGGAAAAATCTATCAAACTGATTAAATGACTTCAAAGTGATTACCTTGATTGGTACAGAAAGAAAACTTGACAAAACCAATGAGGGATAGTTGGGGGTGGTATCAAACTCTTTTTTCCAAATTGATATATCACTTGTATATGAAGGTAGTGACATTCATGTCTGATGAAGAGAAAAGAGCAAAGTCCCAAACAAATGGATATAGTAATCACTGAATAAAACCTAGTCCTGGCTTTATTTTAAAGAAATGCTACTGGGGAAATATTTGATTCTAGCCCGGCCACAAAAAAAAATGATGCTCCCTAATACATTGATTGTTAGATTTCAGAATTAAGAAAATTTTGTAGATTTCCAAATTAAATTAGGTTTTAAAAATAATAAGAAATATGATGAAATATACGTTTCCATAATCTACAACTAGTTATATATATTTTTTTAAAATAAAATATTCACCCTAAAATAGTTTTATACAATCCCTAACTTTCCCTTTGAAGTCATTTAATCAGTTTGATAGATTTTTCCTAGAGGATGAAACTCTTCAGGCATGAATGAAACTTGTTGTAACAATAGGACGTGTGAAGAAACAATTTACATGTGAAGGCAGGAAACTATCTCTGACAATTCCAAGAAAAACTGGGTAGGATCAGAGGTTATCCACAATAATTTGATTGGTGGGTGATCAGAAGTATTTTAAATTATTTTGAGTGTTTTATTATACCTCGAATTATCACTGATTCTGGTATATTGTGTGAGAAGTAGTAAATTCTTAAATTTCCTTTTGAATTTGTAATATATATTTTATATATATACATCCTTCATTTTTATAAGAAGAAATTGTTATTTCACCCATTATTAAGGAACCCCGCCATATACCCACTGAATTAGGAAGAAACGGTTCCTTTATATCTACTCCCTTACCTTCATACTTGTTTTCATTAATTTAATTCTTTTAGAAGTTCACAAGTTCCATATTCTGTAATTGAAGGAATATACTGATAAAACAACGGCAGTATAATACCGAAGGAAGAAAGCACAAAATTATACAAATCAAAGTCCAGAGACAAGGCAAAAGCAAGAAAACAAGAAAAGGGAACACCAAACACACCACACACCGCCAAAACACTACAAACACAACACTAAAAATTGAAGCACTAACAGTGTGACTCTAAAAATACAAAGTGACAACAGTTGCTGTGGAAGGGTTAGCCTGTCCTGTCGTGTATACAGCACCCGTCACATAGTCGGTGAAGCATTTCTGGTTTTGAAAGATCTGTTTTGTAGTTGATCGGTTAATGTCATTTTCTATACCGTAGATAAAACAAATTAATATCCAAGGTACGTTTTACTCTAACCCTCATAATTTTTGAAACGTTAGCCTCAGTACGTGTGGATTGACTGGTCTCTACTGAGTTACCTTTGCATCTGGTTGGATTTTGCTCAGAAAATCTTGTTTATTAGGTGTTGTACTTGTGTTCTGTCTATGGTTTTGCTGCCATTGGGATTGTTTGTACTTCTATTACATTTGTTTACTTTTTTTCTTGCGATTCGGCTCTGTTTGTGAATTTTGAAAACAGTCAATTATTTTCTAGCTTTTACAATTCAATATCTTTAATTTTCATATCTTGCACTTTTACAATCATTTTCAATATGAGCTCATTTGACGTCAGACTATCAACATGTTATCAATACGTCGCTGCTTTTTCGATTGAGCTGCAACATTCATTGGTTAAAATATTTAGTTTCTTCATCATAAATCAAGTGTTGACATTTTGAGGCAGAGCCGTTTTCTTTGTATCTTTTGCACTGTGTTCAGGGTTTCCTTACGCTTTAATAGTAACTCTGCAATTTGTTCCAGTGTTGACTTTCGAAGTTCTAGATATTGGCACTTTGATTCAGTCTTATCTTATTATTAGTGGTTTTAGACACACTCGGTTAAGATTCCAAATATCTCGGACTCGGCAAGCTTTGTCCGAGACTAGTAATCTTACCCTTGGGTGGTGGAGATTCTCTGGTCTCGCACTTCCCCTGGTGTTAGATTCAGTCAGGTTTTCGTCACAAAGATTCAACTGTGAATCAATTACTTATAATCTATGATGTTATTATGGAAAATTTAGACATAGGTAAAGATATCCGTTTTGTTTTCTGTGATGTGTCAAAGGCATTTGACAAAGTGTGGCATAAGGGATTATTATTTAAACTCCAAAAATATGGAATTGGTGGATAATTGTTGAATTGGTTTAATAATTATCTGATTGACCGCAAGCAAAGAGTACGATTAGATGGTTATTATTCAACATGGAAAACAATCAATGCTGGTGTTCCTCAGGGCTCCATTTTGGGACCTTTCCTCTTCCTCTTGTTTGTCAATGACATAATGGATGTGGTTTATAACAATATCAAATTATTTGCTGATGATACCTCACTCTACTGTGTCGTTGATGATCATGGGAAGGCGGCCAAGTCCCTTAATGCAGATCTTGAGGAATTTCAAAATTGGGCTAATAATTGGGGTGTTACTTTTAATGCCACAAAAACTAAATCGATGATTTTCACTAGAAAAAATGTCAATGCACCTGACCTATTTATGAGTGATGTTAAATTGGAAAATACCACAAATCATAAACACTTGGGTCTTAATTTTAATTCAAAAGGAATCTGGAAAGATCATATAAATGACATTTATTCTAAAGCATGCACCAGAATTAATGTTCTGAGATTATTAAAATATTCTATTGATAGAAAGTCTCTTGAAAAAATATATATTGGTTTCATTAGACCCATACTAGAATACGGCAATATAATTTGGAATAATTGCACTAAACAGGAATCTGATTTAATTGAGTCTGTTCAATATGAAGCTGCTCGTATTATTACTGGTATGTGGCGGGGTAGCTCCAGGTCCAAACTTTATTCAGAGCTTGGTTGGGATTCTTTATATGAACGCAGGAGAAAACAGAAACTTATATATTTATATAAATCCCTGCATGGGTTTCTGCCAAATTATATATCTGACTTGGTACAGTCTTATATCAATGAAAATAATGATAACTATAGGCTTAGAAACTCCAGATTTTTCAATATACCCAATGCTCATACAATAAGCTATAAAAATAGTTTTTTCCCGAATACTTTTGATGCATGGAATAAACTTGAGCCTAAAATTCAAAATCTTCCCTCACTGTCTTTGTTTAAACGTGCATTAGACATGGATCTGGAGCCCTCTCCAATACATTATTCTATTGGCTCTAGAACCTTGAATATTATATATTGTCAACTCCGTAATGAAGTAAGCAATTTAAAACATCATCTATATTTATCTCTCTGAGTGTGCTTGTGGTGACAGTGTAGAGGATAATTATCATTATTTCTTTGTGTGCCGACAATTTGCTAGACAACGTAATCAATTATTCCCCGACCTCAACTCTTATACTGATATTCTTGATCTTAATTTACTTCTATTTGGTTCGGTTAATCTGTCTCAGG
Organism: Modiolus philippinarum; assembly: GCA_002080025.1. NCBI lineage: Eukaryota > Metazoa > Mollusca > Bivalvia > Mytilida > Modiolidae > Modiolus > Modiolus philippinarum. Next base: position 23,672 of record MJUU01046214.1, on the reverse strand, counting down.
AGAATAATTCAGAAATTACATTGGCAGTTCAAAACTTTATTCATAATACTAAGAGTTTTATATAATGTTTTGCATAATGTTTATTTATACATATATATGTAACACTTATATGTGTTTTGTACTAAAATATATTTGTATGTGAACTTTCTGAGATATCATTACTACTTCTTATATTGCTTCTGTTGTTTTTGACAGCACAAATATTCAATTTAACAGTATACATCCCTTTTATAATGAATAACTTTACATATAATAAAGTTTTAAATGCTACAATTTGTAAATGTGATTTCTTTAGGCATTATAAGCTGTCAATAGAAAAAAATTGAAGTTTATTTGAATTATTCCAAAATAGAATAATTTATACTTATACATGCACATGTAATATGTCAAAAATATATTTTGTTTTCATTTATATCTAAAATTAATTAATAATTTTTATTAGTGATATTTCTACTCAAACCATAAGTAATTAATCTTTTCTACAAAATTTTCTGATTTTAGTTAGATTTACAATATAAAGATTTGTTATTATGAATAATTTTGTGCTGCTGCAGTATTATATTGTTTGTACATGCATGTAAATATTTTATACTTGTTACTGTTCATCTTGTTATTAGGAGAAGATTTATATAGGCATTGCCTGTTATCTAATCCTATTGATTTTTATATCAATAGAATATTTGAAATTGAAAAAATTAGATTCTTAATGTTCTTCATCATTAAGTACATTTTGGACAATTTATTAAATTTTTCGTCTCTATAGATTGAGATGATCAATGTTCAAGTCTACGTTCTTGGTTGTAATTAATGTAATATTTTATATTTGCTATATATATTATGATCAATACATTTCATAGTTTCTTAACCATTGAGCAATAATCTGCTTTTTACCTGCTTCACCAACGGTGAACGCAGGTCAAGGAGACGCTCGACTGCGTTCGTCCGTCCGTCCGTCCGTCATGCTTTGGGGGTACCAAGTTTGTGTAATCTGAAACTAACACCTTTGATTCGATACTTCTGAAACTTTGCACAGTTGTTTTTGACATTGAAGATGTGTACCTCTCCTTTTGGTGAGTTTTGAATAAAAAATGTTGAATTTATCCATTGTTGAACATAGTCATTTTCATTAATTTTTAATGTTACGGTACTGAGTTTGTGTAATCTGAAACTCTATCACCTAATACCTGTTGCTTTTTAAACTTTGCACAGTGATTTTGGACACATTGAAGATGTACGCCTTCTCTTTAGGGCAGTTTTGAATTACAAATGTCGAATTTATTCATTGTTGAACTTAGTCATTTTTTCGTCAAATTTCAACATAACGGTACTGAGTTCGTGTAATCTGAAACTCTGACACCTTTTACCTGATGCGTTTGAAACTTTGCACAGTTTTTCTGGACACATTGAAGATGGAAGATGTGCACCTCTCCTTTTCTGAAGATTTAAAAAAAAATCAAATTACCCATTGTTGAACTTAGTCATTTTTCATCATATGTTTTAATATTACATAATCTGAAACTTTCACATCTTTGACTTAATATCTTTGAAAGATTGCACTGTCGTTTGAACACATTGATGATGTGAATCTCCCTTCGAAGCCAGTTTTGACTAATAATTGTGAAATCATGATACTCAGTTTGTGTCGGGAGACATTGCAAAGTTCTGAACACACTGATCATCGGCAGCTATTCTTGAATTTTTGCTTGCTTTTACGTACGTTCTCATACAGATTCAAAGTATTTGTTTTTTTTTGAAACTGAGATATTGTTTTCAACGAATGTAGGACAGAAAGTCACAGGACAAAAAGTCACAGACAAAATGTCACGGACTAAAAGTCACAGGACAAAAAGTCACAGTTTAAATTAAAAACATTTAGGACAAAAAGTCACAAGACAAAAAGTCACAATTTATAAATTTTGTCATTTGAGCAATATATTAGGATAAAAGTAACATTTTGAATAATGAATAGATAAAACGGAATACATTTCCTTCAATTTAATTTTAAATATGGCATGTATGGGTTTATGATCTTGACTCTCCATCCTGTTTATTCAAGACATAAATTCTAGGAATGTTTAAGCGTTACTATTAAAATAACCTCTTTGGAAATGAATAATCATGAAGGTCAATTATTTTACATGTATGGCTTATCATGTTACTGTAGGGTTTAATTGATACACCAATAACTATAATTTGAATCAATATATGTTTAGATAATAATTAATTATTGCTTAATTGGCATCTGTTTCACAAGAGGTGGTACCCTGTCATCATTTGTGTTTTGGTTATAATTTAAAAGAAAGAAAATAGTTTGCCATTACACTATTAATATATCAAGAAAATTCATATAATATGTTTTGAAAAAAACACAGCTTTTCAATTTAATATGTAAAATGTTATTTCTAAATTCCATTGCTGTAGTCCAAAAATAATATACATATCATATTCAATTTCATGAGTCAGTTGATATAACTGTGTGACCATTTTGTTCTACACCTACATACACATGAACAATGATGGAGCAAAAATATAAGTTGTGACTTTTTGTCCTGTGACTTTTTGTCCACCAATGCAAAAATGCAGATTGTGACTTTTTGTCCTGTGACTTTTTGTCCTAGGAAATTTGTGACTTTCTGTCCTGTGACTTTCTGTCCGTTTACCGTTTTCAACTTTGCTGAAGTGGTATGGAATATTTTCATTTTATTCTTTCTTCAACTTTGTACATTTAGATTTGTTTATTTTTTTTTGTGTACTACAGTAATAGGGTGGAACTTAATAGTTTCTCATTGAAGAATGTTTTTGTAATCAGGTAAATGAATACTTTTTTGAATCTTCAAACTTATACATGACATTCTGTTAGTTTAAAAAAACCCACACTATCTCAATGGTTTATTCCTCGAATGCCAACATTCTTTGATCCACCGACAATTTACCTGTAAAATTTTGTTGGCATTCAAGGAATGATGTCAGATTGTTGTCAAAACAAATGTGCATGCTTAAAAAAACAATTTCTCTAATTAGGTCTTGTAAATTGGACTGGCTTCACTTCAGAAAATAAATAAAATTATATATTTTTTTCATTAATATTTTTTTTTCAGAGTATGAATTTGATCTAATGTGTGTACATTTTATGTATCCCGACCTTTTTGGAGCGCTCTTTCGAAATCTATTTGCCATACTAATGTGTATTTTGAGTTCTTTTTTTACTATTTTTGCTTTTTTTTTGCTATTTGCACACGAGGGAAGGAGCATAATATGTCAACTTTACTGTTAAACATATTTAGCCCATATGTCTAGCAAAATTTCATAGTACACAACTAAGAAGATATTGTGTGCTAGCTTTTCAGACGGTTCTACACGAATTGTATGCTAAATTGTGCATAAGCTATAGTAAGAAAATGAATGTAAACAACTACTATTTTGGGTTGATTGTCGACCAGGGCCAATAAAGATTCTTCACACCAGTATATCTAACTTTTATCATGATATAGTAATGCAGATGTCGACAGTTAGTTTGTATTTGTATACACAATTTAAAATGGTCTGATCATTGATAAAGTACAGCTTGATCATTTTTGGACTTTCCTGTTTGAGCAAAGAATTTTTTGTGTTGTAACCTTTGCCTATATTGTATCCTAGATCTGGAAGAGGTAACATGGGTAAATTGTGCAAACAATGGGTTTTGAATAACTCGGTAAATGTAGTCATGATACACGTTCTGGGCTCCACGGATATCACTGTGGATCACATTGACCCAAAATATTGAACATAGAATGATATCTAGGAACGGCTTTGTGCAAAAAGCCTAAATTAGTGAGCTAAATTGGATTTTAATACTTTTAATAATCAAAACGAAATTGTGCTTATGTATAATACAGATTAGCAATATACATGTATAGCCTTAATAATTCAATCTAACTAAGTAACAGGACTCCCTTCAGTCTTAGAAAAAATGAAAGGATATGGAGTGTAAGTACATGTGACAAATACGCACACGATACATAGAAAACTCCAGTTTATCAAAGACAGTGCTTTTATTCCTGTCTCAGTGACATTTTGGGTATGCATTAATCTGCCTTGTCCCATACCACCCCTTCATTACAACGTCACTGTTGTTTGATGTTAACGATGTTGTAGGAGCTGAATCGGACTAAGATAAGGGAAATTTATGTCTGTTCGAATGCAAAAAATGAGTATTTTGTTCAGTTATATTGAAATTCTTTCTTATATATATTTTTATAAATTAGAAATTAATAATTTTGTCATGTTTTTGTATTTCTTTTTCATTTTTCTTAATTTAAATACAATATTTCATTTTTTTTTTCAACTAAATAAATCTTTAAAATCTTGTAAGTTTAAGTGATATTTTCATCTATTGTTATAATTAATGTCTTAATTCTTATAAAAACACCATATATTGTATAAACATCTATAGAAATTATTTTGTTGGCATTCAAGGAATATAAAATAAAATGTTGGCATTCGAGGAAGACACCATCTCGGTTCGAGGGTTCATCTCAATTGAACATGAGTGATGGTGACGGAGGTCCAGACATGTAATTAGTCTTGTTTAGTACACATATTGATGGTATATATAATACTCGTTTTTTTTTTACTTTAATTGTTATTATAACAAGTGTTATCCATATTCTATCTATTGCCTTTGTTAGGTTTTGGTCAAAATTCTCATAATAAGCCAGACTAACAAGGACCCCAGTAACAGCAACTGCACCTCTGGTAAGACTATATTTCAGTTATCATACCCTTTTATTACGCCTTCAATTTTTTAAGCGCTACTGTTATCAATAAAAACTGCGGTGTCCAGACTTTCAAGCGGCAGGGAAACAATAATCAATAATTTGCACCCACTGTCGTTAAAATGGCGCACTTCAAAAACTGAATTTAATGATTAAAGAAAATAAATGCACTGTAACTTCGGTATTTAGTTATTTCACATTGATAATTCCCTTATGCATATTTTTTGGCACAGTGACCCCTGCGCAGTGACCTTTGTAAACCCTGTCGAGAAAACGTGTTACAGGTAGTTGGAAATTAATCCTTTTATAAGGCAATGCAGACGGACATACAAGACAATAGATATAGACATAGTGGTCTCATGTGTTGATCCTGAACCAGTGCATGAGACTCAAAATTATTACTTGAACCGCTACCATAGTAGATGATAGACCGAAGAGAGGGAAGATACATATATATATTTCATAGACAAAAGACAATTGCATTGGAGAAACTAACTTTTCATTTACAGATTAGTTGAGCTTATTTAACGTCGGTCTGTTCATTGCCAAACGTAAAACATCATAATAGCAAAATGTAAGTTATAATGTAAATAGCCGAATTCAGAACAAGAACATTTTCACATTTCCATGGCATTTGTTTTATTTAGAGATAGATACTGCCAAGATCTTATAATATTTATTTCATTATCAACATTGCACGTAACTTTTTCTGTTGTGGTCTTTACTTTATTTGCAAAATTGTGAATTTTTAGGATCACAAACGTTATATGATCGAAAACAGAAAACAGTTCTTTTTATTGTATTTTAAAAAAATATATAATTTGATATACCATTAAATCTGAATTATTTGAAAAATGACAAATGAGATGTATCAGAAGCAGATTATGGACATGTGTTGAAGGATTCAGTACACTTATTTCTCGAATTACAAAAAAAAATAACAGGAAACATCTACAATGGCTGCAAAATACAAATGAGTTTCCATAAATCGACCAAGAAACTGCAAAAAAACAAAAAAAAAACAAATGTAAACAACGACAGAAACTCAAATGCACATTTCACATATGCTTTTGTACAGCAGTGCATTAGAGAACAAAAAGGATTACTTGAACTCATCACAAATCTTCAGCATTTGTTGTTTTTTTTTGTAAATGTATTTAAGTGTGTCTGTTGTTACATTGTGATGTTTACATATATTGAATGAATCAGCATAAAATCTAGAAAGAATTTACTGGTAAGTTTCCAAATTAGGGTTATATAACAAACAATGAAAGAGAAAAATCCACACGAGACACTCTATACATATACTTCAAACCAAGTTTTACATGGAACAACGTCTGTATTGTTGTTCTTCATCTTGAAATTACAATGAGGCCTTCAACAATGAGCTTTGTTTTCACCGAGATATTGACAATCAACCAAGAATCCAACATGCTTAATTTATATGATAGAGTAATCTCCCATACACAAGTTAAAAGACTGGTTTATACAATAGTGTCCATAAATTGGTGTGACAGATGATTAACTGCTGATACTTGGTCTAGAGGGAAACGTATACATTGATCTTGGTCTGAGCTGCAGGCCAGAAACGTTGAAGGCATATAAATAACACACTTCACCCTTTTTACATATATTAAAGTTTGAATTATGCCATTGAAGAGGGACATTTTTAACCACTACAGGAAAACATATAAACATAAACAACATAAAAAATATTGATAAAAGGCTTTGACATGTTTTGCCTGCGTGCTTAATTACTTTTTGCATGACGAATTAATTCCAAGTTCCGCCAAACAGGAAGATGGCATACGAGAGATTCCAAAGCTTGTGCCCGGAATAGGTTCCCATACTGATACTCCATGTTAAATTGCACAAAGCTGGGATATATGTGGTTGCAGAGGAAAATGTAATGAAAATTATCAAGACATAAAACATATTCTAGGAGACCCCAAATCTCTTACACGATATAAGTACCCATACTTATACTTCATGCCTAATTGCAGAAGGCTGGGATATGTGGTTCCTCAGAAAAAAAGTGACAATTTTTTTGTGACGCCCACGGCGAAAAAATATTCTAATTTCCGTTAAACAGTAAGTATGCAAGTCAGAGATCCCAAACTCTGTAACACGGTATAGGTCTCCACTTTTATATAACATTTGAATTGTTGTAGACTAGGATAAAATTCCTGAGAAATTATCAAGATGTAAAAAAGTTCCGTCATACAGGACGTGGGCATGCGAGAAATCACGGTATAGGTCTTAATACTGATACTCCATGGCAAATTACAGAAGGCATGGGTATGTGGTTTCTGGGAAAAAATTGACGGACATTTTTTTGTGACGATAACGCCGGACGGCGGACGCAAAAAAAGGATAGCGGTCTTTATATGTCACCAAGCTACGTGAATGTAGGCGACACAAAAATAACCAAAAATATATAAAAACATTTCTTCTTTATCAGATTAGCCCTAAATATTGATTACAACAATGCTTCTGAAAGCGATTTTGGTCCATACAATGTGTGGAAAACTTGCTGTCTTGTATGCCATCATTAATGCTTTTCATACACTGTATTTTTTTTCATTTTTTCCATTTATTCTACTCAGAATTTGAAAAAAGGTAAATTCATGATTCGTGATTCTTCTTCAAAGTATCGAAAAGTATTACTTTCTGAAAGGCGCTTACTCTGTCACATCCTGCAATAGACTAGGAGCTACGTTATCTTTATAAAAATCTACATCATTTAAGGCCATTTCCATTATTTATAATCAAATTTATAAAACGTTAAGCATATTTTAAGGCCATTGCACACGAACAATATGAAAATATGCCTTCCGAAAACTCATTCATCTCCCCTGTATTCACTTTAAGAACGGTGCATTCAATCTTGATTAGAAGTGAATAAACGGAAGTGAAAAAATATTTTTTTCTATCTGCAACTGACTGGAAATCTCATATCAGGATTACCGAAGAGTTGTCCAACAGGCAAAAAGACGAAGCGTGTCGAAAATTGTAGACCGTAAGGCACAGGCATTTGAAAGGAAATATTGGAATAAACCGGTTTATAAAGGAAGATAAAAATATAACAACATTTGCTAGAAAGGGTAATAGGGAGTTGAAGACTTATGTTGACATAAGTTTAAGATAAACTGTAGGAGTCTAAAGAGCAAACATGAAGGTTTTGGGTTTGTTGATTAATTTATAAACAGGAACAATTAGTCAAATATAGTAAACACCAATATCATAACTATAGAATTTCTATTGACAAGAGATATACATTTGTCCACAATCCCTCAATAAGATAAACATTCCTAATATCAGTTCCTGAAAACACTTGTCACAGCATATCTAGTATTGACATAGCAATTCAAACTTTGTTTCTCTACCACTATACTAGGCAAGGCATGTGTGGTTGAAATCTGTAAACATGGCTCTTGTATATAATTGTACCCTGATCAATCTTGATTCGTTTTCTGTACAAAAGCGCAATGGAGACACACCTAATAAATACGAGTATATTTGGTAATGTAACGGACATAGAAGATTTGAATACTATATTTATAAAGCACCATGCTATTGTCACAGGATTTATGATAATCCTATCTATTGTTGGATCCATAGGAAATACCAGTGTTATACTTGTGTATGGATTTCTTCGACGAAAAACTACAAATAACGTGTTTATTTTATCACTGGCAATATGTGATGGTTTGGTTTGTTGTCTTGCACTTCCGCTTGAAATAGGAGAGAAAATTAGTCATTACACCTTACATAGTGTAGCGTCATGTAAAACGTATCGAGTTTTATGTTATTTTCTTGTTCTGATATCAGCAGGTTTGCTACTTCCAATCTCAGTTGATAGATACAGGCGTGTTTGTCTGCCCCTCAAAAGACAGATATCACCATCAATGGCTGTTGCTATCGTTATTTGTATGGTGGTTATAGCTTTGTTATTCTCCGTTCCTAATGCATTTATTTGGAGTTTACAACCTATAGCCTTCTTTAAAAATGTCACCGGAAACCAGTGCGTAATTGACATATACTATGACAAACCCATATTGTCATTTTTATACAACACAAGTTTACTTGTATTCTCAACATTTACAGTGTTAATTCTAACAGTACTGTATACTTTAATTGGATGTAGGATTATATCACACATCAAATTTAGACGACGGCTCCGGAAACAAACAAGAAGATGCAATATTATATCTAAACCAGACCAAACAGAGGATAATATCACAAATTCAAACATTGGCAAAAGAATCACAGTCACTGAATCAATGGATTCTCCACGAAAGATTACTAAAATTGCATTTATTATAGTAGTGATATTCATCCTCAGTTACATACCAACATGTATTGTTAAATTATTTGATACACTCTGGATGTTTCATCAGTTCCAGTATGACAGTTCTAACGAACATATCTTAATTTTATTAGCGAGGACCGCGTACTTTATAAACCATGTCGCTAATTGTTTTATATATGCTATCTTTGATCCAAATTTTAGAATGGATATCAGGAAATTAATAAATGTTCTCAACAGAAGAAAATAATAATTAATTCTTCAGAAAGGACTCACTCTTTTCTTTTATTCGAAGGGTAGCATGTGAAGATTTTTCACTTCAGAAAGCTAGTTTAACCAGCACCCACGGGAGTACATGTAGATAATAACGTAGACGCAGTGATAACTTGCGTAGATACTGGCATACCAGACACAACGGTGAAATAAAACTTAGTGAGATTCGCATAAAAAAGTTTTATTTTAAGTCGGCATGGTTTTAAACTCTTCAGAGAGGACTCAGACTTTTTTTATTTTATTCGAAGGGTAGTATGTGAACATTTTTCACTTCAGAAAGCTAGTTTAACCAGCACCCATGAGACTACATCTAGATAATAACGTATCCGCAGGTATAAAATGCGTGGAAAACTAGCATACCAGAAACAAGTACAATAAAACTGGGGAGGTAAAAAAAAATATTTAAAGTCGGACAAGTATACATCCCATGGTCTAGTAACCTTTTCACCGACTGGAATATAAATAGTAGAAGTGGCGTTCCTTTATATATTGCGTATCATGAGATTAAACAAACTCATCATCAAAATCTCTCATCCTATTCAAACGGGAAAAGAGACAGTATGTCACTATTTTATTACAAACTGTTTCTAGTGGGATGTTTAAAATAACAAAATACCGAAGTTACTGTTATTACGGAACTTTTGAAATCGTGTTCACTCCGGAAACAGATCTATTTTTATACGTAAAAAAAATCAATACATTGAGATGGAATCGCTAATTAGTGAACACTGTTGAGCCAAGGGTGATTTATGTTTAATCGATTTGTAGCACTTCAGTTAAAGTTTTTTTCGTCAATTAAAATTTATTCAAAGAAGTTCAATTGTCATATAGGAAGAATTATAAATGCACTTATATTTCTTAAATAGTTTGATATATTTATTCATTAGGTTTAGAAATCCAGTATTCCTTCTTACTGATCGTTTCCGCCTTCAATACACAGTATGAACCGAAACCCGTGTAATCTTCTCTCGAGGTTTGAATATCTTCTCAGTAACCATCTTGTACATGAACTTGACAAACAAAGGGATATGGAGTAAATGTACATGGTACAAAATCCCAATTACAAATGATAAGATTAAGCAAATGGAACAAAACTCGCTAAAGCTAGAACTTTTAAGTTTAACCCTTGAGACAGTAGAACTATGATATTATAATCAACGACTTGCAAATGGTAAATTTTATTTCTCTTATTCTAATATTAATGACATGTTCATTTGTTTAATCGTCGCGGGCCTCTACAACAAATACTGTGACGTTACCGGATATGAAATTCACATTGCATGGAAATCAACAAAAGCAAATCAATCATAGGAGATTCAAGATAAATAAACAATGTATTCTTCGAATAAATACTTTTTTACATTGATTTATACTAGTATTCGAAATAAACTTATTTAAGGTATATTTTGCTATTTGAATTTACAGTATTTTGTAAATTTACAGTAACTTCGGTATTTAGTTATTTGAAGAAAAGTTCGTGACCTTTTCAATATCCAATGAAATCGCGAGATCAATTTATCCACATGTTGGAGAACACTTTTGATCTCCTATAGAATAAACTTGACGGGAACAGCATTAGAATTAGAGAAACTATATTTATCTACCGTTATATATTTTTTATTTCATAACCACCCTGCAACATTTATTTTGTCGATTTTAAAATAGCTGCATTTGTCAATTATTAAAATCAAAATAATTCATGAAAGCTATCCTATTTTGAAGTTTTAATATGTTTTATCGGCATAATATAAATATTGCGAAAACTACAATTACGTTAGGAAGTGCATGAATTACTTCTTAATCATGTAAAGATATGACATCCTTTATAAACCATCCTACTGATCTACACAACAATACACAAGAGTAGGATATCGTTAGCTTCCTAGATTCTTTTATTTATTAGATATTTGTCAAAGAGTTTCCGGGAAAATAATTGTGTGGCTAATGTCTTATTTTGTATAAAGCCATTTTCAAGGAATAGTTCACAAAAAGAGAACTAACAAAAGCTTTAAATTTTATTTACTGTTACATGGACTTTGATGGTTTCATTCATCTAGCCTTAATTTTAGAATTACCTTCATCTACTTGAACTTAGATTTTAGGCGTTTTTTTGACTTGCATTCCTGTTCATTAGTATTTTCTTTGTCACGTTGTCATTTTTTGTTGGTTTTTGACTAGAGTTGAAAATTAAATTCTTCCACCTCGATATTTGTTTGCCGTTATATAAGGTTCCGTTTTGAGTATGGAGCATACATTTCGCAAGTCGTTTGTTATTGTAACGTATTAAAAATATAAGTCAACAGAGATAGATTACTGTCTGAAGGGTCATGATCAACCACAGTTACTATTGTCTTTACAGAAGTTTTCAATTGTCAGTAGTTTCTACATTTACAGTAGGGTGCAGACATAACCTCTCGTCCAAGTTAACTTGGGGAGCAGTCATGAGAACAGTTTTAAGTTAACTTGAAGTTAACTTGGAGCAGTCATAGAATCCTGACTGCTCTGACCAGTCATAGAGCAATGACCGCTCTAACCTGTCATAGAATCCTCTCTTATTAGTCGTATAGCTCTAAAACAATACAAGAACTATAAAAACTCAAAATTTGATACAGCGATGGATACGTCCCTCATTCCCTACCACACACACACGATTCACAAGACGAACGCACAAATTGTTCACACGTTGAGTGCAATTTTCTTCAATTTTGCCGTAACCATAACAGAACTATCAGCAAAGAGTCACTTTTATGTATTCGGAAATTGTAATTGATTGCAAATTTCAATCATTTTGTAAAATAAACAATTAGATAAATAAATAATAAAACTGAATAAAAATCAATCCTGTAGGAAATAAAATATCCTGCAAACGGCCACAAACATCAAATATCAGACGAGGTGCATATTTAATTTTCACGTTAAAATGATGCACCCACAATACTGAAACTTGGTGTAATTTAACTAAAATATGTTTAAGAAAAGGCAGACCTTCTTCATTCCATAATGTACCGATGCATGCAATACTACAACTTGTTGTAATTTAACCTAAAATATATATGAAAAAGCAGATTTTCTTCATTCGATACTATATAGATACCCGCAATACTTCAACTTTCTGTAATTTAACCTAAAATATATAAGAAAAAGCAGATTTTCTTCATTCGATATTATATTGATGTCTGCAATACTTCAACTTGCTGTAATTAAAGCTATAATATATAAGAAAAGGCAGATTTTTTTCATCCTATATTATATCTATGCCCGCAATATTTCACCTTAATGTAATTCAACCTAAAAATGTATAACAAAAGGCACATTTTCTTCTTTCGATATTATATTCTTTTAAATGGTGTTAAATCTTCAAAATTGTCAGTTGATTCAGGCGTCCCTCAAGGGACAGTTTTAGGCCCAACATTATTTTTGCTTTTTATAAATGACTTGAGTGAACACGTTAAATGTAATGTCAGACTTTTTGCTGACGACTGTCTGTTGTACAGAAAGGTGGATAATAAATCTGATTCTATTAATCTACAAAAAGATTTAACTAATTTGGAAAAATGGGAGGACACTTGGCAAATGAAATTCAACCCCGAAAAATGTTATGTTATACATGCTTCTAAAAACAAAATCCCTCTCAATCTTAATTATTCCCTACATAATCATGTCTTAGAATCTGTTGAAAATAGTAAATACCTAGGTGTAACCATTAACAACAAATTAGACTGGGGTCCACATATAAATAATATAACTACTAAAGCTAATAAAACCTTAGGATTCTTACGTAGAAATATGAAAAACTGTACACGTAAGGTAAAAAACCTCACCTATACATCACTTGTGCGTCCGGTTGTAGAATACTCTTCACCAGTTTGGAACCCATACAAAAAACAGCAAATGGATCAGATTGAGCAGATACAGAGAAAAGCAGCTCGGTATGTCTTTAACGACTACCGAGACAGGTCACCAGGTGCAGTGTCAAACATGATTAACACCTTACAGTGGGAAAGTCTTGCTTGTAGAAGAACTAATGCAAGCCTTATATTTTTATACAAAATTAATAATGGTCTTGTAGAAGTACCAACATCTATGTTATCTAATTCTGACAGGCGTACTCGTGGGGCACATAAATTCAGACAAATTCAAACAAATAAAGACTTTTATAAATTTTCATTCTTTCCTCATACCATCTCAGTCTGGAATACTTTACCAGAATCTATAGCTCTTTCTCCTAACCTTGAATCCTTCAAAAGTGGTATCTCCACAGTAACATTTGAAGGACCTAGACTGCAAACTCTCTTCTAATTATAATACCAAGCCATTGTACATGCATGTAAATATTTTTAAATTTATAATTTGATCCTACTATAGATTAGGTTAATTTTATTTTTTTTCATATTGACAATAACTTTAACAGTCCATGTACATAGCACACACAGTTCCGGGATGTTACACACTCTAACCTCAGAGTCTATTCCCGTATTTGGAAGAAGAAGAAGATATCGATGCCCGCAATACTCCAACTTTCTGTAATTTAACCTAAAATATACAAGAAAAAGCAGATTTTCTTCATTCAATATTATATCAATGCCCGCAATACTTCAACTTGCTGTAATTTAACCTAAAATATATAAGAAAAAGCAGATTTTCTTCACTCGATATTATTCCGATAGCCGCTATACTCCAACTTTCTGTAATTTAACCTAAAATATATAACAAAAGGCTGATTTTCTTCTTTCGATATTAGTAGTATATGGGGACAGTTCAATTAGTATTTGTCGAGGTGCCTGTCGAGGTGCTATTGTAGTAATACTATATCTCCTCTCGTATTTGTCGAGGTGCTGTCGAGGTGCAGTCGAGGTGCTATGAGTGTTGACCTTTGGCCTTGCCATATGTGTCTCGACTTAAGCTTTGGTCTCCCCTAACCTTTACATTAAAACCTACCTTTTACAGTGAATTAGTGTAACCCACCCAACGCGAACGAAATCCTATTTGTTCTGTAGTATCTACTATCAGGTCATAACCCTAACCTTAGTTGCTTCAGCAAACGCTGTTTTAATGTAATGCTTCAAAACTTTTTTTCCTAATTAAAGATTACGATTTCCCTTTTCCATAACCATAACCGAAGCTGGTATAGCAAACACTATATTATTGTTTTACTTTTTATAGTTTAAGTCATAATTTTACTCTCACTCTATCTGTGTTGCTTGCACCTCTGCATGCGCTACCCTGACTTTTTATTCAATTAAATAATAAGCTTTATTTTGAATCTTTGCAGTGGTCGAGGTGCTCTCTTTGCTTTTACTTCCAATGCTTTGTTTTTGTTTAAGCGTATTTCTTTCAATTTTCATTTTTTTCTGTTATCTTACTTTTGATATGGCTTAATCACTTTATTTCACTAACCCTGACCCGTTAGTATTGTAAACTTTACTTATACTTTGTCTGGTGAATTTGATTGGAGTTTTTATCTGAAGTCTCTCTTTAGGACATTTATCACAAGCGAACAATGTTGACTTCTTCGAAGGTACTGCCGGTAAAGTTCGGTCGAGGAACTGACACACTGACTGTAGAGTCCGAGTTAATATAGTTAAATTTATTTGTATCGATGGCTGTGATTGGTCGGTTATATTTGTTACGGGCTCACTGATTGGTCAATTTTCCTGCAATTTGATTGGCTGGTTTTATCACGAAGTTGGCTTCTGATTGGTTGAATTTCCTGCAATTTGATTGGTACGTTCATTGGAAGTAGGTTTAAAGCTGCAAATGTGATATTTATCGAAGTGTTTTCGGTTTTGAATAGTGGAACACGTGGTTTATCAAACCACAACGGGGAAACCATTTCGCGTGTTCCTCCATAGGATCGTCGTTTTCTCCCCAACCATGCAGAATTCCACCACAATAAAAACATTGTACTTTAACACCTTGGTTTAAGTAAAAGAGTCCAACTTTTGCAAGATCTCCTGGTCGTTGTTTCAGTTGTACGGACCATCCGGTGTAAGATTCTAGCCTAACTGATTCATTGGCATACTCTATGTATTTTGGGCAAGTAATGCCCGGTTTTTTTGCAGGAGTTCTCGGTAATTTCATTAATCCGTGTTTTCGTAAACATTCTTGAATGAAGGGACAATCGGGAAAATGTTTATGGTGTTCCGTGTGTACCACATCGTCTGATCTCCAACCACCCAATACACCACCACACTGCGTGCATTGACATTTGTCATCTATACCGATATAGTAGAAATAATCACGGACGAGATCTAAGGATTGCACCACATTTGACGACCACGTTTTAAACGTATTTAAGCGTA
>MJUU01046213.1:93583-107709 GCA_002080025.1 Modiolus philippinarum | reverse complement strand
GGTCATTTTCATTTGCAGAGTTTAAACCGCACTCTAAAAATCTAACTTAAGCCTTTAATATGTTAAAATTCATTAAAATTGTGTTTCGCAAAAGATATAACTCCTTCAAAAGGATATGATAAATACAATTTTCAAAACATTTAAATTGTTTTGGTTATTTTTATAGACAGAGTTTAAACCACACTCTAAAAATCTAACTTTTCAAGCCTTAAATATGTTAAAATTCATTAAAGGTGTGTTTCGCAAAAGATAAAAGTCCTTCGAAAAGATATGATGAATAAAATTTTCAAAATATTTAAATTGTTTTGGTCATTTTTATAGACAGAGTTTAAACCGCAGACTATGCATCTAACTTTTCAACCCTTAAGTATGCTAAAATTTATTAAAATTGTGATTCGCAAAAAAAAAACTCCTGCGAAAGGATTGCATGAAGTAAAATTTTCAAAAAACTGAATTGTTTTGGTCATTTTTAAAGATTGAGTTTAAACCGCACACTAAAAATCTGATCTTTCAGCCTAAAATAATGCTTAAATTCATTAAAATTGTGCTTCGCAAAATGTAAAACTCCTACAAAAGGATATGCTGAATAGAATTTTCAAAATATTTAATTGTTTTGGTCATTTTCATTTGCAGAGTTTAAACAGAGATAACCTTTCAAGCCTTAAATATGTTAAAATTCATTAAAATTGTGTTTCGCAAAAGATATAACTCCTTCGAAAGGATATGATGAATAAAATTTTCAAAATATTCAAATTGTTTTGTTCATTTTTATAGACAGAGTTTAAAGCGCACTCTAAAAATCTAACTTTTCATGCCTTAAATATGTTAAAATTCATTAAAATTGTGTTTTGCAAAAGATAAAACTCCTTCAAAAGGATATGATGAAAAAAATTTTCAAAACATTTAAATTGTTTTGGTTATTTTTATAGACAGAGTTTAAAGCACACTCTAAAAATATAAATTTTCAAGCCTTAAATATGTTAAAATTCATTAAAGGTGTGTTTCGCAAAAGATAAAACTCCTTCAAAAGGATATGATGAATAAAATTTTCAAAATATTTAAATGTTTTGGTCATTTTTATAGGCAGAGTTTAAACCACACTCTTAAAATTCAACTTTTCAAGCCTTAAATATGTTAAAAGTCATTAAAATTGTGTTTCGCAAAAGATAAAACTCCTTCGAATGGATGTGATGAATAAAATTTTCAAAACATTTAATTTGTTTTGATTATTTTTATAGACAGAGTTTAAACCGCATTCTAAAAATCTAACTTTTCAAGCCTTAAATATGTTAAAATTCATTAAAATTGTGTTTCGCAAAAGATAAAACTCCTTCGAAAGGATATGATGAATAAAATTTTCAAAACATTTAAATTGTTTTGGTTATTTTTAAAGACAGAGTTTAAATCGCACACTAAAATCTAACTTTTCAAACTTCAATATGCTGAAATTTGTTGATATTGTGTTTCGCAAAAGATAAAACTCCTTCGAAAGGATATGATGAATAAAATTTTCAAAAAATTTAAATATTTTTGGTCATGTTTATAGACAGAGTTTAAACTGCAGACTAAAAATCTAACTTTTCAAGCCCTAAATATGTTAAAATTCATTAAAATTGTGTTTAGCAAAAGACAAAACTCCTTCGAAAGGATATGATGAATAAAATTTTTAAAATATTTCAGTTGTTTTGGTCATTTTTATAGACAGATGTTAAACCGCAC
The DNA here is from genome assembly GCA_002080025.1 of Modiolus philippinarum. NCBI lineage: Eukaryota > Metazoa > Mollusca > Bivalvia > Mytilida > Modiolidae > Modiolus > Modiolus philippinarum. Next base: position 105,990 of record MJUU01046213.1, on the reverse strand, counting down.
ACTAAAAACCTAACTTTTCAAGCCTTTAATATGTCAAAATTCATTAAAATTATGTTGTGCAAAATAGAAAACTCCTTTTAAAGAATATGATGAATAAAATTTGCAAAAAAATATTGTTTTGGCCATTTTCAAAGACTGAGTCCAAAACGCAGACTTTGTATTATGCAGTTTAGATACCCAGTTCTCATTCGCAAATACATGTAAACGATTTAAATTGAAACAAAATACAGCATTCGTAATTTAATCAAACTGTTTCAAGATGTATCTAACAACCTGTAAACACACGAGAATAATATTATGTTTATTCGTTTTGCCTTAAAATTCCAAATATTTACGTATCCGTCATACGTGATTTACTGATTGATACAACACGTAATTGACGGATGCGATCAGTAAAATACGTTTACATCCGTAAAATACGTACACATCCGTTATTCATGGATCCGTCATCGATCAGTGAAAAATCAGTCATCAATCAGTCAAAAATCCGTCATCAATCAGTCAACAATCCGTCATTAAGTAACGGCTACTGATACAAGGACTGTATATTGCAAAGAAAGTTCGAGCAGACGTCGTCACATCACATGGAATTCATGAATAATCTAATGTAATGTTTGTAATAAACAACGAAAAGATATGGAATAAATGCACATGAGACAAAGTCGCTACAAAACCACGGCAAAACCAAGCAATGGAACGCTTTTATTGTTGCTCCTCATTTTAAATCACCATGAAGCTATTGATCTTTGCTAATAATTCTTAGTAGGTTCAAGAGGGCCACCTGTATCTGTTTGATAGCCATATCTTGTTTTGTTTAGTCCATAGATGCGGGAGATCCAACAAGTCCTCTTACAATCACTGTCATCCGTTGCTTGACAAAGGTACTAGTGTCTTCAGCTAGGGGACAGTTACAACATATAGACAAACACGGGACAAGCCGATAGTAAGAAACTTGGCTTTTTAAGATAGTGAGATGGTTAACCTGGTGTGACATCCAATTGCGTATCCTTTAGAATGACAACTTAATTTTTATGGTTGGCTAAAACAATTTATGAATGAAACAACGGCAGTAGAATACCGAAGGAACAAAGGAGTGAAATTTACAAAATTCGAAGTCCAAAGACAGGGCAAAAACGAGAACACAGAAAACAATGACGTTAGACACAAAAACAATGACGTTGGACAGATACAAAGCACAGAAACAGAAATTACAACATTCAAAACAAAGGCACCCACAGTGTGATCTCCAGTGAAACAGTGAGAGTGACATCAGGTGCTCCGGAAGGGTAAGCATGTCCTGCTCTGTTAACAGCACCCGTCACACTGTGAGTGATTCAATCCGGGAAAATGTCAAAGTCGGTAGTCAAATCCGGGAAGACGTGAATCTAGCTGAAAATCAAGGAATTCTTTTTTTCTTATTTTTTATTTTTTGTTTTGACTAAACTAAAGTTGGGTGCAGACATAACCTCTCGTCCAAGTTAACTCTAAGTTAACTTAGAAACAACGGCACAACAATATCGAAGACACAAAGGAGTGACATTTACAAAAATCGAAGTCCAAAGACACGGCCAAAACGAGAACAAAGAAAACAGTGACGTTAGACACAAAAAACAATGACGTTAGACATAAAGCACAGAACCAGAAATTACAACATTCAAAACAAAGGCACCCACAGTGTGATCTCCAGTGAAACTGAGAGTGACATCAGGTGCTCCGGAAGGGTAAGCATGTCCTGCTCTGTTAACAGCACCCGTCACACTGTGAGTGATTCAATCCGGGAAAATGTCAAAGTCGGTAGTCGAATCCGGGAAATCTAGCTGAAAATCAAGGAATTCTTTTTTTCTTATTTTTTTATTTTTTGTTTTTGACTAAACTAAAGTTGGGTGCTGACATAACCTCTCGTCCAAGTTAACTCTAAGTTAACTTAGAAACAACGGCACAACAATACCGAAGGAACAAAGGAGTGACATTTACAAAAATCGAAGTCCAAAGACACGGCCAAAACGAGAACAAAGAAAACAATGACGTTAGCCACAAAAAACAATGACGTTAGATATAAAGCACAGAACCAGAAATTACAACATTCAAAACAAAGGCACCCACAGTGTGATCTCCAGTGAAACTGAGAGTGACATCATAAGAATTGTTTCTAAGTTATCTTGAAGTTAACCTAACCCTTTCCTTTCTGAGACTTGGCTAAAAAGTCAATTTTTGACCATTCTGAATTGAGCTAGAAAATCAAAATGTTTTCGTTTCTTGGAAATTCAACCCAGAAGGTTCATACTTGGTGAAGGTACACACTGGCCTAATGTCTTCAGAAAAATGCTTTCACAACCTGGTTCCTTGGTGCCATGGAGACAATATGGGGCCACAAAGGGCCAAAAAATGCATTTTTTGACAATTTTTGCCCTCCAAATTCAGATTTCAATTTTTTTTTAAAATCTGCAGTGCATACTACAGCCAGCAACTCACCAAAATACCAAAATTCACCTTATGGGCTATAGGCTAGGCTATCTAGCGAGGATGTATGTCCCCCAACACTTGCTTACCGGCGAGGGGGCTTGCGCCCCCTTCGAACCCCTAAGACAGAGGGGGCACATCCCCCGCTGGGACCCCCCTGACATACCTTTTTGGCCCCTAGGCGCGCGCGAAAAACACTTTTTTTTGCCTTAGTTATATTTTGTTCAATTATCCCATATCCTTATCATAGAGCCTTATACAGCACCCTCCTATAGCCCTGAAATGGGGGGGGGGAGCAAAAGGCGAGGGTTAAAGCAGTCATAGAACAAATTCTAGAAACAGTCATAAATTATGACTGCTCTAAGTTAAGTTAGAGCAGTTCTAAAAGTGGTCATAATTGGTTCTACGTGGAACTGTTCTTAAAGCTGTCATAGTTCTAAAAGTGGTCATAGTTCTAAGTTAACTTAGAACAGTTCTAAAAGTGGTCATACAATAGAGCAGTTCTAGTTCTAGTTCACCGATACAGTGTCATTAGTGGAGCAGGACATGCTTACCCTTTCAGATCACCTGATGTCAATCCCGGTTTTCATGGGAGTTCACACTATGAGTGCCTTAGTTCTTTATGTCGTCTTTTTATTTTCGTGCACTGTGGCTGTCTCACGTCCTTGTTTTGTCTTTGCTTTTCTCCGTTGCTGTTTTTGCCATGTCCTTGGACTTCGATTTTTGTAATCATCTTTTCCCTTGTTCTTTGGGTATTCTACTGTCGTTGTTTCTATTATTTGTCATTATTATGATGTGCATTAGAATAGTTCCCCGTGGGTCATGTGACGATCGGACGTGAAAAATTCTGTATTGAAACAATAATTTTCCTTTTCCGTGTATAATATAGCCCGGGTATAATAGGAAGTTTTATTATTGCAGGCATTGAGAATAAAAGAAATTGTCCCCTTTTGTCATTAGTTTTTAGACGGGGAAAGGGGCACAAGACAGTGTCTGTTAACTGGTTAATGTATTTTTGGCATTTTAAGCCAGGCGTCAATGTTTTTGGTAAAAGAAATCAGTTTTAAACCGTTTTTGGACCATTTGGTATTTTCTTTACTTTGTGTTATCTGTTTAAGGGAAATAAAAACACTGTTTGCTCTTAATCATAAAATGTGTTGCTTGTTTTGTAGATTGTTACCATAGATTAAAAATAAGACAATTACTGTAATTTGACTAAAAACAAATGGCAAAAGGGACATTTTCTGCAATAAATATAATATCCATGCCCGCAATCAATTAACTTACTGTAATTTGACTAAAAACATATTGCAAAAGGCATATTTTTGCTTTTGATATAATATCCATGCCCGCAATCATTCAACCATTGATTGTAACTTGACTAAAAACATATGGCAAAGGGGAATTTTTTTGCAATCAATGTAATATCCATGCCAACAATCAATTAACTTAATGTAATTTGACAAAAAAAAAACATATCACAAAAGAGACATTTTCTGCAATCCACATAATATCCATGCCCGCAATTAATTAACTTACTGTAATTTGACTAAAAACATATGGCAAGAGGGAAATTTTTTCCAATCAATATAATATCCATGCCAACAATCAATTAACTTAATGTAATTTGACAAAAAAAACATATCACAAAAGAGACATTTTCTGCAATCCACATAATATCCATGCCCGCAATTAATTAACTTACTGTAATTTGACTAAAATCAGATGGCAAAAGGGATATTTTCTGCAATCGATAAAATATCCATGCCCGCAATCATTTAACTTGTTGTAATTTGAATAACAACAAATAGCAAAAGGGACATTTTCTGCAATCGACATAAAATACATACCCGCAATCAATTTTAAATTAATGTAATTTGACTAAAACAGATGGCAAGAGGGATATTTTCTGCAATCGACATAATATCCATGCCCGCAATCAATTAACTTACTGTAATTTGGCTAGAAACGCATGACAAAAGGGACATTTTCTGCAATCGATATGATATCAATGCCCGCAATCAATTAACTAACTGTAATTTTTCATTGTTTTCTGTGTCTGACGTCATTGTTTTGTGTGTTCTCGTTTTGGCCGTGTCTTTGGACTTCGATTTTTGTGGATTTCACTCCTTTTTCCTTCGGTATTCTACTGCCGTTGTTTGACAAAAAAAAACATATGGCAAAAGGGACATTTTCTCTAGCTAACATAATATCCATGCCAACAATTATGAATTTTCCTGAAATTTGACTAAAAACAGTTGGCAAAAGGGATATTTTCTGCAATCGACATAATTTCCATGCCCACAATCATTTAACTTACTGTAATTTGACAAAAAATAACAGATAGCAAAAGGGACATTTTCTGCAATCGACATAAAATACATACTCGTAATCAATTAACTTACTGTAATTTGACTAAAAACAGATGGCAAGAGGGATATTTTCTGCAATCGATATAATATCCATGCCGGCAATCAAATAACTTACTGAATAATCTGACTAAAAATATATGGCATGAGGACAATTTCTGCAATCGATATAATATCAGTGCCCATAATCAATTAACTTACTGTAGTTTGACAAAAAACATATGGCAAAAGGGACATTTTCTCTAACTGATATAAAATCCATGCCTGCAATCATGAAACTTCCTGAAATTTGACTAAGAACATGTGGCAAAAGGGACATTTTCAGCAATCAACATGCTATCCATGCCCGCAATCAATTAACTTACTGTAATTTGACTGAAAACAGTTGGCAATAGGGACATTTTAGCAATCAACATAATATCCATGCCCGTAATCAATTAACTTAGTGTAATTTGACTAAAACGTATGACAAGAGGGATATTTTCTGCAATCAATATAATATCCATGCCAGCAATCAGTTTGACTAAAAACATATGGCAAAAGGGGCATTTTCTACAATCGACATAAAATACGTGCCTGCAATCATAAATTTACTGTAATTTGACTAAAACCGTATGACAAGAGGGATATTTTCTGCAATCAATATAATCACCATGTCAGCAATCAATTACCTTACTGTAATTTGACTAAAAACATATGGCAAAAGGGACATTTTCTGCAAACGACATAAAATACATGCCCGCAACGAATTAACTTACTCTACTTTGACTGAAAACAGATGGTAAGAGGGATATGTTCTGCAATCGATATAATATCCATGACCGCAATCAATTAACCTACTGTAATTTGACAAAAAAACACATATGGCAAAAAGGACATTTTCTGCTATCGACATAATAATCAATTAATTTACTGTAACTTGCCTAAAACATATTTCAAAAGGGACGTTTCTGCCATCGACATAATATCCATGCCCGCAATCAATTAACTTACTGTAATTTGACTAAAAACATGTGGGAAAAGTGACATTTTCTGTGATGGATATATTATCAATGACCGCAATCAATTAGATTACTGTTATTTTACAAAAAACATATCACAAAAAGGGCATTTTATGCAATCGACATAGTATCCATGCCCGTTATCGATTAACTTATTGCAATTTTACTAAACACATATGGCAAAATGGACATTTTCTGCAATCGATATAATATCAATGCCGATTAAGAAATTTTTACTGTTATAAAATCAAAAAAGTTTATAAGAGCAATAATGATTTTTCAACAATCGCATATATTGCTTTACTATAATAATGATCTCGTCGATTTGCACTTAAGCGATAGTGAGTCCCAGATTTGGACAAATTTTAATTTTTTAGACTTTAACGTTATTAAGTATTTAATTGATTTCCGAGTTTATTGAATAAGTTATTCTTAATCAGAACAGTTCTAAGCGATGACTGCTTTTAGAAAAACATCTGACCATGACTGCTTTTAGAACAGCTCCTGACCCATTGACTGCTTTTAGAACAGCTCCTGACCATGACTGCTTTTAGAACAGCTCCTGACCCATGACTGCTTTGAGAACAGCTCCTGACCCATGACTGCTTTTAGAACAGCTCCTGACCATGACTGCTTTTAGAACAGGTTTTTAGAACTAATCTTGACAATGACCGTTTTTAGAAATGTTCTCGACAATGACCGTTTTCAGAACTGCTCTCGACTATGACCGTTTTTAGAACAATTCTACAAATTCACTGCTTTTATGACTGCTTTTAGAACTGTTCTAGAGCCGTTCTAGAACATTTCTAAGTTAACTTAGATAAGTCATCAGAACAGTTCCAAGTTAACTTCGTGAGAGGTTATGACTGCATCCAACTGTAACATCCGGAAATTTTTGTTTTTGTACTTTTTGATCGTAAATTTATTGGCAACAAAAGGTTTGCTGAGGAAGCTTAAACTGGTTTTATTTTATCTCTCTCGTTTTTATTGCCTTTTTGAGGTTTTTAATGCTTTTTTCTCATATATTTAGCTTAAGTGTTAGCCTCATAACTTCTCACATTTAAAAAATAAAGTTAACGCAAAACACATAATTTAATATGCAAGCTCGAATACGAAAAATAAAGGCTAAAACATTCTGCTCAAGGTAAAATGGAAACCAGAAAAAGTCCAAACAATTTTGCATAATGATTTTTTTTTCATATTTATCAAATGGTGCCGTTCAGAGTGATTTTCAGAAAAAAAATGGGGATCTACCAACAATTTTCGGACTATATTGTTGATTAAAAACACCAGAATTCTTACAAAACGAGATGTTGGTTGTACTTTACAAGTGACGAGTTTTGTAATCAATTGCCATATTTTTTTTTTCGGTAAATCTTTTTTTTTAATTTGTATTTTTGTGTTAATCACAAAAGATGTATTACAAAACAATGATTTTGAACGATGAAACACGGTTTACCTACCAAAAATAACTTAATACCGCAGAACTAACTGTAAATTTAGGCTCTGCGTATGGCTATTTCGACAACTTATCATTAATAGTACCTAGAAGTACTCTTTTTGAGTGTTTTTAACTTTGTGTCACAAATCGCTTTTTTTTATCAAAATTTAGATGGGTTTTCTATAGTCAACACTACATCTCTCTGACTTTTACATTGTATGTATTTTAAGGATGAACAGTCAAATCAAATTTAGTTTGATATTTAACTAATGTCGAGAATATCTTTCTAACAAGTCTAATACTCTTTTAATCTGATTTTTGTAAGATATTATGCTTACAGGGAATATCGAATTGCTTCATTAAATCGTATTAAGAATTAAATTTCATGTCTGAGAAGATATTTCAATACATGCTGTAACATCTGTGTTTTAATAAGCGTTATTAATTCATTGATGTGCAAGTAAATCATTTAGCTAAAACATATTGAAAATTGATGTACATGCATATTATTTTCTATTCTTAAAAAGAGAATTCCTACGAATTTGTTTGTAAAAATCAGCTTGAAAATGTTGTCAAAAAATATTATTTGATTTTTTATTTCAAATTAACAACTAATAGGCTTTCTTTTAAAAACGAAAAATCAAATTAAAAAACACACTTGGAGATCAACACGTATGTAAAATTGACAGAGCAATGACGTCATTACAAAATTACAATATACACGACTAAAACTTTCAGACGTTTGCAAATTCTGTTCATGACTAAATGCAAAATTAAGCAATGTTTAATATTGTTCCGCCTTATTTAGTGAGTAAATATTTTTGTAATTTCATTACTTTTTTCCTTTGAAAATTAGTCCAACATTTCATCATTAACGCAGATTTTTCGAGTATCGTATCGCTGATCCTCCTCACCGCGCAACGTAATAGACATCGGTCAATGCACTGTAATGTGCGTATAAACAATGGTTGATTTTGTTTTTATACGCTTTACTGAAGGAATGATGCCAACGAACACAATTTAGCAAAATGTTTGGGTCATTAAGGGTCATTACTCTATGAAAAAAACAATATGCACAACTTCAAACTGTGGCCAATAATTCTGTGAAGGATCAGAGTCGTGATATAAGTGTCGACAATAACGTTAATTTTTTTTTAACAACATGGACCATAATTCTGTGACAAAATCATATTGGTTATTTGTTCTCTATCAGTTTTTATACATCTTTGAGTTTATGGTCTTCCAAACGTTTAGATTTAATCTGCACTGAAGAGACATAAGTTGTCGAAATGCGCATATGCAGAATTTAAATTCACAGTAACTTCGGTATTTAGTTATTTGAGAAAGGAACAGATATTAAAGACAAACGTTAACAAGGAAAGAAACTCAGGATAGTCGGACTTGGTACCGGCACTAGCAAAAGCTAGTGGTAGAGATAAATAACAAAATACCGAAGTTACTGTAAATTTAGTAACTTATGTCTTTTCAGTGCATATTAAATCAAAACATTTGGAAATCCATATAATGAAAGATGTTTGAGATCTGATAGAAAGGAAATTACCAACATGTTCTTAACAGTTAAGCCATCATGGCGATTTTGACGGAAATTTATTTTTGTTAACGACCTCTTATTTGTGGGATAAATAAAGAAATGTTTACAGTGTTGTTTGACATTTATGAATAGCAAACCGATGCAAGGAGACGTCCTGAATTTACTGTGAGGTATTAATAAAGCTCATTGCTGATGGTCTCATGGTGACTTCAAGATGTAGAACAACAAAATCGTTCTGCAATGCACGTGTAGAGACTTTGTCTCATGTGCATATACTTCATATCCTTTCGTTGTTTATTGACACTGGAGGTTGTTCCCCCGTAGTGTGAGGCAGTACAAATATTCCCCATGCGAAATATTTATGATCCTTGTGTATTTCAGTTCTGATGTATACGTTGGTGGGAGAATTTATTGTACGGATATATTATCAAGCTTTCAAATTTAGCATTTATTGTCTTTTGTAATTTCAAAATTTCACTGTGACCGCCTGTTTGTGGTGCCCACATCTCTTTATTTTTTTATTTACATATTTTTTTGCAATCGACCTGATGAGTGCCGTGTGTTTGTCTGTATGTTAAAATTGACCACCAGCTTGAGACACAAGTGCTTTTGTCGGGGGGTAACGGCTGACACTGGTTGTGACGAAACTTTGAAAGTTAAATATGTGTTTTGTGTTTGTTGACGATGTCGCATTCGTGGTATGAATTAGGACATTGATGTATTGTTGTTCGACATTTAGCAAAGAATTCGGCAAAAGTCAGTGCCAAGGGCTGTCTTGAACATACTATGAAGTATCAGCAAAGCCATTTTTGAAGGCCTCATGTTGACGTCAAGATGAAGAACATCATTGAAGACGATGTTTATTTGCTTGGTTCTACATACTGTTGTATAGACTTTGTCTTATGTGAATTTTCTCCATATCCTTTCAATGTATAATTATGGCTACCCAAACGTCCCATTCCCTTTTCTGGTTGTTCTATCTTATAATAAATATATCCGGAACCTCAACCTATATTGTGTGTTTATTGAAACTGGTTATCGGGAATTGAGTATCAACGCCCAACCAAAACAAGTCTGCGTTCAAGTTGACCAGTTGGTAATTTAATGAAAACATTTCTTGTTAAACGTTTGATAAGCTGCCTTCACTTTCTACATCAACAAAACAAACCTTGTATCCACCTTTCTCAATAAGGTACACTTAAAATAGAGATCAGACAAATAATAAAATCCTTTTAATAGTGGTTTAAACACTTGTACAGACTGTCCTCCTTTCATGCTTAAACACTTTCCCTTCTTAAGCCCTTTAGGTTCCTCACGGTTACTCAGAGTTTTTTGTTTTATTTATTTAAATTACTATTTTTTGGATGGCCCATGTAACCTGTTTTGAAAAAACGTACTGTAGTTCTTTTTATAAATATATACCACATGATCATGTCAAGAAAGAGAGTCGATTTCAAAATCGACTATTACATCTTGTACAAATGCACAAGTAAAACAGGTTTTCATTGGTGCTTCGAATTCTTGGGATGAGAAGCAAAAAAAAAAACAAAAACAAAAACAAAAAAAGACAAACCGCTAAATAACAAATTACCCGAAGTTTTTGTAAAGTTACTTTCTGCATATGGTCATTTCGACAACTTATGGCTCTTCAGTGCAGATATAGTCCAAAACATTGGAAATCCAGAAATCGAAATATGGATAGAAACTGATAGAGAACAAATAGTCATGTATCCCCGCCGCTATGGAATTTGAATCTCCTCATATTTAAGATATTCAAAGAGGCATTAATTTATACAAAAAATATCGAAGTTGCATAAAAACAGTAAATTTCGTTCTTCTGTACACGTGTTTCAAGGATTAACCTCTCATCAGCAGCATCAAAATCAAATAATATAGAAAGCCATAATCCAAAAGTAATCCAAAAAAAAAAAATACTCATTACCAAAACTATCGAAATAGGAAGCCAAATCTAGTACCAAGGACACCTACCGAGTGTCATACACGGAATGAAGCCTCAGTATTTTTAAGTGGTTGTAATTTTGATAGAAACAATGAATTTCTATAATACGAAAGGTAAAAAGGTCTGACTATTAGGCTAGTGAATACCCCCTGGGGACCTCTGGTCCACCAGCAGTGGTATCGGCCCAATTTTTTACAATGACTCATCTTCAATCCTGGAGTTAAAACTAGTACGTAAACATCATTGAAATCTAATAAGAAATAAATTTTATACAGTGCTTTTAAGTATATTTTGTTGATAATTCGAAAATACAAAGGGCATAACTCCTACAAAGATATTTTGACCAAGACTCATCATCGAACCCGCTTTAGAAATTTATGAACGAAAGCGACTGTATAAATAGTACCCAAATGTATTGAAAAATTTATCTTTTATGGCCCTTACAATGATATTTTGTCAATTAAAGCTGAAAAGGGGCATAGCTCCTACAAAAATATTAAACCAAGATTCCCCTTTAAACTTCCTTGAGCCATTCTCAACTAAACTAGTGTATATTTTATTTTTCAATTCCAGTGAAAAAAATGTTAGAAGGCTTAGTTTTTCTAGTTAGTTCACTTTATGTCTATGGGAGTCTAGGATGATGTTTATTTCTCTGAACTTGATTACTCTTTATTTAGGGGCCGACCTGCCGTTGGGTGTGGGGTTTCTGCACCTATTATTGAAGATCTTATAGTGGCTTTGAATTGTTATTACTCCCCTTTGGGTCGTTGTCTCTATGACACATTCCCCGTTTCCCTTCTTTTACCTATTACAAAGAAATTTTGTCAATTTCAAAAGTTAACAGACGTAACTTCAACAAAATACCCAACAAGGGCTTATTTTCGAATTCCCTGGAGACATTACGGCTACTGTATAAATTTGATCCAAATCCATTGAGAGATATTTTTGTTAGGGCGCTAACAAGGATATTTTGTCGATTGTCAAAGATATAAACAACAAAATACCGAAGTTACTGTTAATTTATTTTCTGCATATGCGCATTTCGACAACTTATGTCTCATCAGTGTAGATCAAAACAAACATTTGGAAGTCCATTAACCGAAAAACGTGTAAAAGAGGAGCATACCTCTTAAAAGAAATATTCGAAAACTCCTATTAGACATTTTTGAACTAAATCTGCTGTATAAATATTATCTAAATTAAATGAGTTGTTTGACAAGACAGAGGGACAAACGGACGGACGGACTTCCAGCATTACCATGTCATAGCACCTGGTAGCATCGGGGACAAAATTGAACGCGTCAGAATTTTAGGCTTTACAAGGTCCACTGCCTTACAATTAAAAATTAGACACTTCATGAAACACATTAGGGTCTCTTATTTTTAATTAGCTTTAAATATTTCAAAAACCGTATGCGATGCTCCCTAGAGATTTTAACACATTCGTTTTCTGTTGTTTTTGTTTTGCTTTTGTTTTTGTTTTGCATGTTTGTTTTGTTTGTTTGTTTGTTTCTTGTTTCTTGTATTTTGTTTTTGTTTTTTGTTTATTTTTGTTTATTTTAGTTTGTTTTTGTTTTGTTTTGTTTTTGGTTTTTTTTTGTGTTTTTTTTGTTTGTTTTTTTTT
>MJUU01046213.1:77064-93521 GCA_002080025.1 Modiolus philippinarum | reverse complement strand
TTTTTTTTTTTAATTTACAGAGTTACGTATAGTTTACGACACCATAATTAAAACTGCATTTTAGCAATCTGACCACATATACAATATATGCATATATGAACTACTTCGATAACGACATCAAATTGGCTTGGTGACAACACATTTTTGCCATAATGCATATGTCATTTAATTTTGCATGGCTTCCATGATACCATTTTAGTATTTGCAATTGTTTCCAGTCGGTTGTAATGTATGCGACCCTTTTGCACTTACGTACCTAAATGTTAATCAGAAACGGAAAATCTAATGTTGTATTGAATCAATTATAGGTAGATTGAGAGTCATATCCAGAATAGCACGTATTACATTCGCTTGTATCGGATGTTCCACTGGCATAGTGATTGTGTGACGGATTTCACACATGGAGCAGATCCTGCAGCATAACAACTTGGATTTGTACTTCTACTTATTTTTGGCTGTAGATTTATCTTTTTTAGCTCACCTGGCCTAAAAGGCCATGTGAGCTTTTGCCATCACTATGCGTACGTCGTCCGTCTGTCTGTCTGTCAACAATTTCAAAAATCTTCTCCTCTGAAACCACTGGTCTAAATGTAACCAAACTTGGCCTGAATCATCATCAGGGTATGGCTTCTCAAACTGATGTTCAGTTTGTCCCTCTGTCGAACAACATGACCGCCATTGCTAAAAGTAGAACATAGGGGTAAATTGCAGTTTTCGCTAATAAGTCGAAAACCGTTACAGACATCAAAAATCTGACGAGGTAAAAATGATCAGCATGATGAGATATATCCACTGTGCAGTTTTGAAGAAAATTTGAAACCCATCTCGGAGTTATAGCCCTTTTTCCGTTAAATTTTCAAAATTTTTGCATTTTTTAATTTTTTATTTCAAAAAGTGTAACAGATAGAGGTCAAGTGTAAATTGCAAAAATGTTCAGCATATCACGATCTACCCACCCTGAAATTTTGAAGAAAATCCATAAACCCTTGTAGGAGTTATTGCCCTTTTTTCACCGAATTTTTAAAATTTTCGTATTTTTCATCTTTTATTCCCAAAACTATAGAAGATGAAGGTTAAGTGTAAATTGATGAAATGTTTGCCATGCTGTGGCGACTTTAAAACTGATGTTGAAAATTGTTCCTTGACCGCCATTTTCAAAATGGCCGTCAAAAAAGGCGGGACAATTCTACATTGTCCGATTTCAATGAAATTTGGTTTCCAAATAGATATTGATGTTGCGACTTCAAAACCGGTGTTGAAAATTGTTTGTTGACCGCCATGTTCAAAATGGCCGCCAAAAAAGGCGGGAAAATTCAACATTGTCCGATTCCAGTGAAAATTGGTTTCCAAAAAGATATTGATGTTGCGACTTCAAAACCGGTGTTGAAAATTGTTTGTTGACCGCCATTTTCAAAATGGCCGCCAAAAAAGGCGGGAAAATTCAACATTGTCCGATTTCAATGGCATTTGGTATCCAAATTGGTCTTGATGTCGTTACTTCAAAACTGATGTTAAAAATTGTTCGTTGACCGCCATTTTCAAAATGGCCGCCAAACAGGCGGGAAAATTCAACATTGTCCGATTTCAATGAAATTTTATTTCCAAGTAAATATTGATGTTGCGACTTCAAAACCGATGTTGAAAATTGTCTGTTGACTGCCATTAATGACATCTCGACTTCAAAACTGGTGTCGAAAGTGGTCCTTAGCAAGAACGTTTTTTGTCAAAAAAACCCCATCAAAGAAATATAGTAAAACATGATCAGACTTTAAAAACAGTTCAAGATATTGGAGGTGTTTGAGCTACGAAAGTTTGAGAAACTGATGATCAACTGTATAACTTACAAATGTTACCTTGATTGTGGCAACTGAAAGCCAAGTGAGTGATACAGGCTCCTGGGAGCCTCTGGTTTAAATAACGACGTTCTGTTGCCTAAACCATAACACCCTTCTCCTTTTTTCTGATTTTTGAGTTTTCGCTTTGCTTTGTTAGCTGATGTATAATTTCAGGAATGAATATGAACGTGAATAATGCAGATATCGCCAAGAATGTTTTAATATGTCATTGGATACCACTACAATTATTACATGTAGCTATTATAACTCTGGAGTGCACATAAGCTAATTAATAAAGTGTATCTGTTTGTACTTAGCATTTGCAATAACATTATATGACTGGGGTTTAAAGAGTTCGTTCAAAGCAGATGCCGGGGCTAAATTAACCATTAGATCTTAAAATTCATTTTAAATAATTATACTTGAACACAAAACGTATTATTGGCATTTCCTGGCTGTAATGTAATATCTGTTCGTAATACTGATAACAAACACTTATGTATAGAATTTACAAGACTTTTGATACTAACGTGCTAACGTTCTTGAAATGAGCACCCAATATCGACAAGAAAAAATTGAATAAATCGTTACTGTCTGATCACAAATATTATTCATTTTAATGAACGTTCAACGCCTATCTAGATTATCTCGATTAACGAAAAATAATGCCATTTCAATGCATTCATTGCATTGTGGAATTTCAAAAACAGCAAAGGAAAAAACTAGATGTTCAAAGACATAAGTAATATCGCACATCCGCAAAACTTCTATGCAATGCAAAGATACAAATTGTTAACCTTTAATTCAACCTAACCAGTAATAGCTCAATAAAATAAAATAAAAATAATAAATAAATAAAAACTAAACAATTTTATTTCACAGTTTTAGAGGAAAAGATCAATCTTAAGGTCCATTGTTCAGCGCTTGAACCCATGTTTGTTGTGAGATCATGAGAAAAGAATCATTGTCAATCTTCAATGTCTTCAATATGACTCAGCATTTTCAAGAAAAAATATCAAAATATATGGTTAAATGCTGAACTGTGTCCTGTACTGCTATTTCCGAAATGCCCATACAGGTCATTAAAATTATTGCAGTTGGAGTTTACATTTGTGTTATGGTCTCATGTTCATTTACTCCATATCCTTTCGTAAAATATCTGACAAAAGTAGTCATCTTAAATCAAGACACCTTTCCTGCATACATAATTCCTGCAACATTTCGTTGAATTAATCTAATAGTTTTAAAGGAGTTAATCAAAATTCGTTTTCCCAATGGGTCCAATGTTAACCAATGTTCTTGAACAAAAAAAAGATGAATGGTTAAACAGTTTGTTTTTTTGTTTTTTTTTTGGTCGGATTTGAGCACTTTGTATAACAAAGCCACGTTATTCTTTAAGGTTTAGTTTTACTTGCTGCAGTAGGAAATACTTAAATTTTATCCATTTAGTGTCTTGTAAGATTAATATACATGACACCCATGTCTGTTGTCGCCCACCTATATAATATGCAAAAAAAAAAGAAAGATAATTTCACTTAATGACTTTTCGGACTGATTATAGTTAGCTTTAAGAATAATTATCATGGTAATAATTTTCTTTCCTGAAAGAAAGTAACTGAATTAGTCTACACTTATTTAACTTCAGGCCCTCACAAAACACAAAATAATGACATTATAATGCAGCAAAATACATATAGTATAAAAACATTTCATACAGTTTATCATGGGGTAAAAACAAAATTTTGGAACAGAGTTGTCCATGCGACAAAAAAAAACAAAAACAAAAAGACAAATCGGGGGAAACTACCAAAAAATTGTCGAAAATTAGAAATTTCAAAACGATTTTTAAAACATTTACGTTTGAATGCTATTAAATGTGTTAAATGCTTATATGATGATTAACGTATCAGCTTAAAGCTAGGTATGAACCGACTATTTACTAGAGTTTCAATAAGGACTATCCCTAGTTCAACGTAGGTATCGTTGTCCTGCGAGAACATGATTTCTACTGCATTTTGTCCAGGATTTCTACAGCTTGCCCGTGATTTATATTGCATTGATCAACAAAAATAACAACATTCAGACGATTTTGTTGATACACAAAAACGGGAGCACGGTTGCAGTTATTAACAAGTGGGAATAACTATAAATTGATGTTGTTTTAATACCGGTAAAAATACATTCATGTATTATTTATATCTTATGCCAATTGATGATATTCCACTGTGTAAATAATCATGAATATCATTGCTATACTTGTGTTAAATGAGTAGAAAACAACAAGTTTTATCCTCATCTATAATACAATTATTTAGCAACACTTTTCAAGCCTGAAAAAAAACTGTAATTTGGTTACACTAGATGTAAATTGGAAATAGGAGGTCCTGGCTTTCTAACGCTCAGTCCTGGCTTTCTACTGGTAGGTCCTGGCGTTCTACTGTCATCACATAACGATTTAATGTTACATATAAAGCATTTTAGAACAATAAAAGTGAATTATAATTTCATTTGCAAAAAAAAATATGTGTTTCTTGCTATTCTTGATATAAAAATTAACACGATGAACCAACCAGTGACATAAAATCGTTTATCCATACAGGAATCAATAAAGTAGCAGAGGAAACGGCACACAATAAAAAAGAACATACAACATTACAAATATATACGGTTTCTATGAAAAAAAAAGGTTATAGAACCCATAAAGTTCTCAGAATTCAATATTTTAATGTTGTGTTTACATGGTCATTGACGGCTACAATTTATTAAGAGCTGTTTAGTATATGTATGATATTATTAACTCATCTTGCTATAGCTTTTACAATCACTTTGCGTCCGTCCGTTGTCCGTCATCTGTCCGGTGTAAACTTTTCATTCAAAGATCTTTTCGTCTGAAACTACTAGGCAAACTGCAACCAAATTTGGCTGCAACAGTCCTTTGGTGGCTCCGCAATTGTATTTTTCAAAACGGTTGTCATTGGGAACATGGTTTCACATTGAACTCTATAGGAAACACATTTAAAGATCTTCTGCTGTAAAACTGCATAGCCAATTCGAACCAAACTTTGCCAAAACAATCATTGGATCGTCCCCTGCAAAAACATGTTTTTTTCAGTTTTGCCCTTGGTCAAAAATGGCTGCAAGTGAGAAAAAAAGGTTCAACATTGGGCCCTATGGGTAAATTAATTCAGTAAAAGCCAATTGATAGAGACTTGGCCACAATAGTTTTTCGGTAGCCCAATGTAAAACAGGTGTTTTTCTTTAATCGCACTTTATCAAAAATGGCCACCAACAGGGAACATAACTTATCATTGGACCATCTAGAATAACACATTTAGAGATTTTTCATCTGAAATGCAGAGCCGTTTGGAACCAAACTTAGTCAAATTAGTTTTTGGTGGTTCCCCCTAACACTATGTGTTCAAGGGGGCTGGGATTTTTCCGAAAAAAAATTCTATCTCCGATTTTTCACCAAAAAACCTGAACGGCACCAGGATTAAACAAACAAATTTCTGGCCCTCACCCTGTCAATTACAAAAAAGCCAGTGCTCAACAAATTTTCATAGCATAGTGTACATGGGAAAAAATCATATGACTCGCGATGCGGGCGATAAAAAAATTCCAGGTTCGGGTAAAAATCCCTGGCCTCCCCTTGAAAATCAAATGGTCCTTGCCTAAACATACCCACGGTCGGAACGCTGAGTAAATTGATGAAACTCGTCTTGAGTGACATTTTCACATAACTTTGGTCCAGTTGTTTGTCCATCCATCCGTCGTAAAATATAAAACCCCTTTATAAGCCTGAATTACACTTAGTCACAAAAATACTTAATAACAGCGTCAAATATATTCTTTTCTCTAATGATATGTGAAATTCAAACCGGTTCTGACCAGTACTGCTTACCCTTCCGAAGCACCTGATTTCACTCTCGGTTTTTATGGCAGTTCACACTGACAGTGGTTTTAGTTTTTTGTGTTGTTGTCTATATCATACTGTAAAATTTTAGTTTTGTCTTCCTTGATGATGTTCATGCTACTGCTTTGTCCTGGTTAATGTTTGAATACTCAAGAGACTTTAAAACAGTTTTAAAAATTTTTACCTTGGTACTATTTGGGGGTTAGAGAAGTAACACGTACCATGGATTTTTATTGGTTTTGTCTAAGGGTTAGAAAATGGCAATTCCAATCAGCCTCAAATCAGAACTTTCAAAACAATATATACCACACTGATCGTGTGACGGGTGTCACTAGTGGAGGAGGACATGCTTACCCTTCCGGAGCACATGATGTCACTCCCAGTTTTCATGGGAGTTCACACTATGAGTGCCTTGGTTCCTAATGTCGTCTTTTTTTATTTCCGTCTTTTGTGGCTGTCTCACGTCCTTGTTTCGTCTTTGTTTTTCTCTGTTGCCGTTTTTGCCATGTCTTTGGACTTCGATTTTTCTAGTCATCCCTTCCTTTGTTCCTTCGGTATTCTACTGTCGTTGTTTTCTCGATATAATACACTTGTATCTGGTATGAATATAAAAGAACATAATGTAAATATCGCTAAAAATGTTTTAATTGACCTCTGGATACTTCTACAGTTATTGGATATTATTACGCTGGAGTACATGATCTAGTTAGCAGACTATATCTGTTTGCAGTTCATATACTTAGCACTGAAATATTATTATATATATCAGTAGTTTAAGAAGTTTGTCTTAAGCAAATCTCAAACTAGATTAATCTCTAAGATCTTAAAATTCAAGCTTCAATCAATACCGCAATTAAGAGAGAGTTTGGCGAGCCATAAAACCGGTTAATCCGCCATTACTTTTGATTTTTCTGTACTAAGTAAGGACGATTTCTATGTGGCCTGTAACTTTGTTATTACCCCCATTCAGTATAAAGAATTATCCTTGAACATAAAGCGTATTATTGGCAACCCGGTTATTTGATTTCCTGTAAATTTATATCAAATATATATCTATTAAATATACTAATGTGCTAATGAATTTTTCCTGATATGAACACCTGACGTAAGATTAAGCGTGACTTTCTGATCGCAAATATTTTTTTTAATGAGTGTTAAACATCATAGACACGATTCTTGTTTAATCAAGATAACCTTAATCCAATTTATTATTTATTCATGAACAAGAGGCTCTCAAGAGCCTGTGTCGCTTACCTGGACCATGACCTATACAATTAGTTAAAAAACGTCTTTGTTAAAGGGACTCATTGCATGATGGAATAATTAATTATTGCAAAGGTTAAAAGCTGAACCTTTATCTCTCCAATAACAAATACTTCTAAGCAATGTGCAGAGTTTAGTAAATAAGCGACAAACAACCCTGGACGAATCTTTCAAAATTACATTTTGTCCCTTTCTTTCCATTTGAAAATTATGGTCATGGAGTTAGTAGTCTACCTATAACGGGGTTTATTCGTTTGTTTTCATCATACTTTAGCGAACCGCAACATATAAAGGGGAGGTTTGAGTAGCCATATACCGGTTTAATACTACTGCTAGATTTTGCTAGTGCTGTTGGAATGTCCAGCTGTCCCGAGTTCCTATCGTTGTTTACGTTTGTGTTTTCTCTTGTTTTTGTTTTTCCTGTGCAGTTCCCTGGAAGACTGTAGCATGTGATTGTAATTTTTTCAGTCATTGTAGATGTTTCCTGTTATTATTTTTTTATTATATAATACAAATAGTTAACTTTATAAGAAACTAATGTCCATTTTCAATGATTTCATTAAATAACAATAGATAAATAAAAACCTTCTGCCAGATGTCGGAGTTAAGTTGCTTTGTTGAAATAATTTAATAATTTCAGCCTTTTTGATAATATATGTTTAAGTTAGGATCCAACGATATTCCTAAGCAAGCGGCCATGTCTGTGGTCAAAATGGAACGAAGCAAGAAATCTTTGTACAGATGAAAGTATATTTTTTTCCTAAATGCCAGACTATGTTCTGCTATTTCACGTACGTTACTTTGTTTTCTGACGTTACCAGTCTTTATTAAGAAACCTCATATATCTCATTCTTTTCGTTCAATTTTCTTCAGTTGTTAAAGAGGTGACGACCAAAATATTTTTTTCAATAGAATCTAGTTTTAAAGATTCGCGCGCCCATGTGTGTTATTAATTCTTTTATGTGCAATCATAAATCCGAAGCAGCTCATGTCACTTCCAGCTTTTGTGGGAATGCCTGATTTTTATCTCGAAGCCATGAAATGGCTGGAGAGATGTTAATATGACAAGAAAAATTCACGTGAGGCTTCAAGCCTATTAACAGCTCTAAAAGATGATCTTCGTGCTTCCGATAAAATATAGTGCGTAAGTTTCTTTCAAAATCGTATACATTATGTTTTTAAGTTTCTTGAGTTGAATACGGTTTCGTTTTATTGAATTGTAAACAATATGCACTTTTATCAAATTACTCGTTTTTTTTATATTGCGTCTCGGATCAACGAACCTGTCGCGCAGTAATTTGTCAAAGATGAAAATAACTTTTGTTTACCTTTGACAGTGTATTGCATATATTTATAGCAATGAAATCGACATGCGAAATCACACATTTTGATTATCTTCACGTATTACGGAATAACTTAATACATGCAGACGTATGCAGCAGTTCTTTGGATGACTACGAAGTTTTGCCACGAGTAGATTTTAAGGGCTTCGAGATTCAGCTCCATCGGAGCTTTGATTTTATTTACATGGCTGTCACATATCCTTGATTGGTCATTGTTTTTCTGCGTTCCCATTTTGTGTATGGACTTTAATTTTTGTAATCATTGCATCCCTCGTTCCTTCTGTATTCTACTGTCATCTAATATATCATTTTCCAAATATTTGTGCATTTTTCTTCATTGTCAAATAAAATTATCAAAAGTGCGTTTTCCTCCGACGGGTTTACTGCTAAGTAAAGATCCGAGCTTGTGGTAAAGTTTTGTGGCAAATCTCATTGAAATGAGCAATATTTGTAAATGTACAAGAACTTGCGTACACCATTGCAATAATAAATTAGCTCAAAAAATTGTTCCAAATGACATAATCAAAATATATTTTTCAATAGCTACCGTCGTTTAATTAATTTTAAGCTCTTTGCTGACAGCCATATTTGTGGGAGGATCTGAACAAAATAAGCAATCTTTATTGAGGACTTTTCACTTCTCTCCTTTGAGGTTTGGTTCGAATGTCTACAGTAGAGGATCTCATCAAAATATTTTTCCTGTCGGATCTTAAGTTAAAGTGTGTTCCGTGATGACCGTCATGTTTTAACGAAAATTTAAAGAATTATTTTAATTAGTTCCTATCATGCATATCTCATGTACAATTAGGAAAATTTTCAGCTGTTTTAGAGATTTTACAATGGTGAAAATTATCTCCTTGTATTTCTTTACTTTTTCTTTTTTCCTTTGTAATGTTGTACAATCGTAAACTTCGCTAAGAGCAGTCATCTGACAGACTGTGTCAGCTTGTACCTAAATTTGTTAATTTAAAATGTTGCAAAATTTTATTTCTTGAAGTGACTGGCAAAAGTAGTCTGAATTTGCAAATTAAGTAACGTACGACCGTTTTTTTCATGTGTCTACACCTTTGTTGACCTGGGTTAGCTTAAAATTTTCCAAATGTTATTGGTCATCATATAATTTGGTCCGTTCAGGACTTAACTTATAGTGGTATAAAATAAGCTATTATATTAAAATCATATTTTGTATATGCAAAATCATGTACAATAGACAAGAGTAAAAGTAATTAAGACGTTTGATAATAAATTTTAAGAGTTTGGACTGAAATACATGGATGTTCTGAACAGGAAAGGTTGAAAAGTTTACTCAGCTTTGAAGAGTACTAATCACCTCTGGAAAAAAAAAACTACTAGTATTTTATTTTTACCAAAAACTGAGAATAGAAAGAAAATTGCTATTTGTAGAATATGAAAAAAACTTTAGAAAGATCTACCGTTCCTTATTTCCTAAAATTAGAATAGAGTATGTATTGCAAAAATCTGACGTTTATACATTTTCATAATTCTTGATTACTTTTATACTATTAGTAAGAACAACTATTGACCCCAATGTCTGGGTTCTATATGATCTAAGTAGTAAATGTCCGAAATATTATTAACCCAATTGAAATACGAAAACTGCGCCGAAATGAAAAAACACAATCAACTTTACTGAGCTGTCATTTGCCTAATAAAAGCAAATTCTCGATAATAAACGATAAACACATAAGTCTCGAAGTGGTAAAGATGATAAAATACAAAGTGCTATACTTATAACTAAGAGAAGATAACACGAAACACCTACAATGTCCGAAAATTTTAATCACATGCCACAATCTACAAGGGAACACACATTGCAGACTAGGGACAAACAAATAACGACAGAAACTCGAGAGAGCCAGACTTGATACCAGCACTAGTAAAATTAGCGGTAGGTTTAAACCGATTTATGGGTATACAATCCTCCCTTTTTCTCTATCACGTTTCCCTATATTATAAAACACATACGAATAAAACCAAATAAAGGTAGACTACTAACTCTAGGACACTATCTTGAAAAAAAAACGAAAACGACAAAGCGCTTTTTAGAAAGATGGGTCAAAGAGTGCAGTTCGCAGATTTGCTGCCGGCTAGCTCGATCAAAGAAATCAAAGAACCTAGTCTGTTGGTAAAAGATATTTATCAGTTTCTGACATTTGTGACAACATTTCCATAATATTGAGGTTCTGTAATAAGTTGTTTGCTAGTCACGTCATATTTACATTTAAAACGTTCATATTTTCTTTAAAACTTCTTAAGGGAGTACGAGTCTGAAAAATTTTGTAATTAGAATTAAAATTCTGACCTTTTGTCTTGAAGGGCACGTCTGATTGAACAACTTGAGCAAAATATTTTGAAAATCCATGTAAGAATTTTTGAGATATAAGACGTCAAAATTTTGGCGGGAAACAGATCTCTCTAGAATTTTCCTTCAATTTACATAAGATGTTAATAGGCCTTTTAATTTATGAAATTATAATTGGAAGTTGTTTAAATTTTATAAACAGTCTATTTTATGTATTTTAAAGTGACTTATGACCAAGAAAATGTGATCCATGTGCAAAAAATTTTAGCACTGTTTGAATGGACAAAACCCGAGGATATAGAATGCTTCTGAATTCTGAGGCTCGTACTCCCTTAAAAGTATTTAATAATTTATGAAGTCTTCAACCTTTGGATGTGAGAGTAGGAGAGTACGGTTATGCTCATCAAAATCATCAAGGGTAGACCAGACAAACGCTTGCAAGTTGAGATATGTAAACATCGTAGGATGGAGCAAAAGAAACGTCGCCGTCAAGAAAGGGTAATTAGTAATAGTGAAATCAAAATCATCCCCTTAATCACAAATTTTAGTTTTTGTTTTACCAAAGTCACCAATAATACTTAGATACAGAGAAGGGCAGTATTTAGAATCATTGTTAGCCTAATTAAATTTCAGTTTTTGTAGGTAAATGGTTTTGACATACTCACTGGAGATTGTCAAAAGTAATGGTATCGTCAATGTACCTGCTGTTATCATTGAACATTGAAATAAGTTAATCACTTTTTTTGAAGAGGTCCATTCTATTGCTGTTTTTTCATAGAAGAACCGTCCTTGTTTACCTTATCGGAGGTTAAGAGTCAGTTTCGCGCATATCTCCTTTTTATTAAAGAATTTAAATAATTTTGTTTTACTAGAGGGCAATTCTTTCTGTTTATGACATAGATATTAGTAATTTCATTGCTTTTTATGTGCTAAAATGTAAATATGTTTTTATATTTGTATTTTATAAACTTCAAGCTAATAAAGTATGTCTGTTTTGGATTAAGCAATGCAAGCAAACTGCATGACTGGAGTTTTAAGTGTATGCCAAAAGATTCTGAGGCTTTATTAACTACAAACATCTTAAAATTAAATTTCCACTCAATTTTAAAATTTAAATTTTAAAAATTAATAAAATTGATTTAAATTCAATTAGATATCAACTTAAAACATACCGGTATGTGAGGAATGAGGGAAAATTATTTTCCTTTATTACATACTTAGTAGAAATAAAAGCGTTTTTGCATGATCAATATGACCGGAAGTAAACTGTCCATATTTTCACACCCCAGGAAAATAAAGGGTTATTTTATGCTCCTCGTGCATCTCAGACAAAATAAACGACTTCCGGTCCATATCGTCCTGGCATTTCTAAACGTCGGAAGTATGTAATAAAAAGTTTAATACATGTGCATTTCCATATTGACCTGATTATCATCCCTCGACCCATATTGTCCCTCGACTTCGTCTCGGGCCAATATGGGTGCCTCGGGATGATAACCGGGCCAATATGGAAATGCCCATGTATTAATCTGTATTTAATTTTATGTATCTTTATGTTAGTGATGAAATATATATATATTTTTTTTTATTGTATAGCAACAGAATATTTCCCTAAAAAGCAACCAAAGGTATGCGTGCAATAAATTCCCATATTGCACTAGTGCAATATGACTTAACTTTGATGAAGACATTGACAGCAGAAATTACCTTATTTTCAGGTATTTTAGCTTTGCTATACAATTTAAAGGGTTATTGCATAAATATATTGAGAAATATTATCCCCCGTAGAATATATATCGATTTCACAAGCTCGTGCAATATAAATTTCTACTCGGCATAATATTCCCCAATATTCATGCAATAACCCTAAAGTGCATGCATGTGTTTATCAAATTTCGCATAGGATGTTTGATTACAATTTTTAAAATACCTACATCTTATCTACTGTCCCGCATCTGCATGACATACTACAGATACTTCCACATCGGCCTCGTTCCTTGACTTTCATCTTGAAATGGATAACACAGGTACACTACAGACTAGGCTGACAAACGCGATGACTTTACATTTCCAATAGTAAACTTTCCATTTCTTTGTAGCAACATTCCAAAAGCACCAGCATATGGTGTTAACATCTACATTGTAATAACTCATTCGCTACTCAAGGGCTTGTGGGCGATACAGTGACTTCCTTGATAGAGCTCAGACTACTCCAGCAAGGGTTCGTTACCAAAAACTTAAAAGTCATCACTGCAGAATTTTACGGTCGCCATCACGATCTTGTGGATCGCTATGGGATATCTATTTCCCAGATGACAACAGACCTTTCCCTTGAGAAATAAGATTTGTTTTTTTCTGTATCGGATTTGACTTTACTACCGGAGTTGACATGTTCAACACGGCGGGTGTCTTTCATGAAGCAGAAGGTGCTACTCTACCGGTACACCTGATCTCACCCATAGTTTTTATTTGTTCCGTGTTGTTCATCTGTATGTGTGTTTTCATTTTTCATTTTTGTCCTGTACTCAAGTGGTGTCCATGCTTTTTAGTGTTTCCGATCATTGCCTTTGCCTATAGATTATTCGTTCTTTTGACTGACGGTTCGGTTCTCACTTACTATATCAATAAATGGTCTTTTTCCATTCATGATTGTTACACTAGGTATATATCACATTCGTATACTATATGTTATTCGGGAATCTTCACAGGGGATACGGGTTCATATTCCCTGTATGTGTTTTATATACCCTGAGCCGTCAGGCGAAGGGGATATAGGGCACAGACAGGGAATATGAACCCGTATCCCCTTTGAAGCCCGAATAACTTTTATATTCTGCTAGAAGTGCTATATTTTTTCTTTTAACAGCGTTTAAAAATTGTGATTTTGCTACCACGGGGATACGGTCTCATATCCCCTGTCAAGGTAACCAATCAAATTTCAGGATTTACCTGGATATTTCACTTCAGCAGAATATAAAATTGTGTTCTTTGCCACTCTCAAAGCTTCATTCCTTCTACAAATAAACATTGAAAGAATATGGAGTAAATAATGTACATGAGAAATAATGTACATCAAAGAATACTCGATTAATTCCCAATGAAACATCTACCTGTGTCAAATTCAATGTGTCACATGGTTCGGAAAATATGTACATGTATGTCATATGTCAGTCATTCTCAAAATTGTGTCCTACTTCCACAGCAGAAATGTGAAAAAATATTATTTTAAAGAAACATAAAAAGATGATTCTTTCGGGAAGTATTGGCATTTTGGAGTCTATCTATAAAATTTCCTCCACATATCTCTTTGAATTATTTTTATGCAACAATTTTAGAAGAACCCCTTAAATCCTTGGTAACGGATGTTAAACAGACTACCAGTAATACAATTACGTGATTTTGAACATCAATACCCTGAAATATCATTTGAAAATGTAATGATATTTTTGAATGCAAGCATATATAGCAAACAAAAAATGTGTTTACATTGTCGGACAATTTTTTCTGTGCAAAATCCCTGTACAAAATCATAATAAAAATGTTCAAAAATACATCAATATTTTATGATCTTTATTTATTTTTACAATAAATTGACGCTGTCGCTCTGTTCCTTGGATGTTTTAAACTTTAAATGACTTTAGTTCTCAAAAATCATGTAAACTTTAAACCTCAGCATGTTTGTATTATAATGGCAATTTGAAATAGAGCGAAATCTCATTGTAACGGATGTTAATCATTGCAATTGGAAAAGCCTCTTAAATGAATCAAATCTCCTTAAGTGATCATTTCTCAATGGAAGACCGTCTCTCGGATTACGATCACATGGTTTGGGGAAAAGTTTCATCATTTACTGTTTGGCAATCCTGCTTCTGTGAACGATTCCCCTTTCACTAAAGATATTGCTACATGATCAAATTCATCATATACATTTTGTGTAAACATGTGTCTCTGGCTAAATCGAGCACTGGAGATAAAGGAGACCAAAAATGAGTATCAATTCAATGATTGTTTTTCTGTTTTTACTTTTACGACGGAACGTAAAAACATGAATAATTCAAAGTCACCAGTGCTCCTTAAATGTTGGTAACGGATGTTAATTTCTACAAACGTGGATAATCTTCTGTATTCGAGTTTCAATTCTATCACAGTAGGCCACTGCCATTTTAGATATTCTTTTAATTATTCCTTTATATTTTTGCGATTGTTCATGTATATTGTTCACCGTGCCTAACTGCTAAATAGAAAATACTTTAACATGTCTCCTCCTTTTAACAGAAGGCTTAAAAATGTCCCCTTTGAACATCTTTTCGTTAGATATTGCATCAAAAGACGTTCAAATGAATATCGTATAATTTAACAATTGTATACTATTGATACAAATCATGATCAATGTTAGAATTCATAAAAATTCACGAAACTATGAAGAATTTTCTTACAAAATAATTTTTCGTTACAGTTTTAACATCCGTTACTTTTTGGCCATAATTAATAGTTTGTGTTTCGTTCGTTTTCTGTCCAATAAACGTGCTCTTTTCAACTTGTGATGAAAATATGTGAACAAAGTCGTTGATTATCTACAGTAGGTTAACCAGTTGTCCAAATTCCTTCCCAATCGGACTGTGCTGGAAATATTACAACCTTATCGATTAATTTCATAAAGATTCCTTAATTTGGGTATAATTTCGATTCGTCATTGCTTTCAAATGTTATCTTTCTACATTTTTGGAGTTACTATTATTATAACAAATGCCTAAATTGAGATTCGTGAAAAGCAGGATTTTTTATTTTGTGTCCAGTAATTTGGTCACGCTTGTTAATGGTAACGGAAGTTAATGACCCTTCCAATATTTTGACTGCTGACTTGACAGAAACTCTGACATGTAACTGATTCTTGCATTTGTCTAATATATCTGTATGTTCCCTTAAGATATACTGCAAACAAACTCCCTAAACATGTTACATGACTGACAAACCTTGGTCACGGATGTTAATTTCTTATTGGCGACAAGTTTCAAAATGACAAATGAAAGTTCATATGGAAAAAAGTCAAGTATCGATGCAAGCATTTCTATTCCAGTTGAACATCAGATGTCCTCAACATACATTTTTCTCCATTTTTCCTGAATTATCACCAAGTTATAACTTGTTTGTGCGCATTGCTTTCTCGGTAACGCTTGTTAAAACAAAATTAGCGACAGCTTGAATAGTAATTTTTCAAAGTTTTATACTTTAAGGTGTCTGTTTCTAGTTGCATACACTAAAAAACAAAGTGGCTTCCGTCTTAAAAATTAGTTGTAAAATATCAAAAACCCGGTTTCAATAATTACGA
Source organism: Modiolus philippinarum (assembly GCA_002080025.1). Taxonomy (NCBI): domain Eukaryota; kingdom Metazoa; phylum Mollusca; class Bivalvia; order Mytilida; family Modiolidae; genus Modiolus; species Modiolus philippinarum. The sequence continues at coordinate 77,515 of MJUU01046213.1, read as the reverse complement.
CGTCAACCTCAAAAATTAAATTCTGCTAGCGACATGGAATTTTACTTAAAATTTGGTTGTTTAAATCCAGCTTGTGCCAAAATTGTTGATAGTGTCATGCTTCAGATGTGTGACAAAACAAAATAACGTTTTGTTTATAAAAGAAAAGTAATTTTTACAATTTTTTTAACCAAGGACAGTCATATTACGATGTGGGTCACAATTTTGAGAATCACTGATGTACTTTAGTTTATGTTGTATATATCTACTTGTTTATTTTTTGAATAGTCATTAATTATGTATGCTTGTCATTTATTAATTGAAACTATGTATTTTATTTTAAATATTTTATGTATTGAAACTTTGTGCATAATATTATTGATTTATGTTGCTCAGGTTGCCAGTTGAAAATTATTGTAATAACTGCCTCTTGTTGCAGTCCTTGTACTGACTTTAGTGAAATAAAATCTTG
>MJUU01046213.1:50458-75934 GCA_002080025.1 Modiolus philippinarum | reverse complement strand
ATTTTATTTTGGTTCAAAATGTGGAACTTTATCAGTGGGGTTAAGGAACCCCAAAAACGTAAATCCCAAGACGATAAAAGGGAGTTAGTTGACTTTTTATATTATTCGTGTATCATCATCTGTATGGTTATTTATTGTTTGTATAAAACTGAATAAATATTGTTCGTCTGATATTGTTTCACTGCCAGCAGTCTGAGAATCTAACTTCTTTTTTTAAAGAGTTAAAATACACTTTTAAATAGCTTCATCTTATAGACAGGGTTGGATGTTATTTTAGTACTAGTAAATGCTTTGTATTTATTTTCATTCCCATGTATCACAAACCACTGGAGTATCTTCATTATACTTCCATTAACAATAGAAATACTCACACAAAAATCACAACAAACCAATTGAAAAGAATATACATCATATTGAAACAGCACTTTACGTTCAAATCTGGGCCCCTAAAATTTGGGCTGGGCCCTAGAAATTAAAAGTTAGGGGCCCAGCTGGCCCCTGGAGGAAAAAAGTTAATTTTTAACCCTGAGGGATACTTGGTATCTATTTTGAAAGTTCTAAGTTAATAAAGTGACCAATAATTCTACAAAGTTTTGATGAAAACAGATCAAAGTCGCAGGTGAAAGTGTGGCAAAAGATTAAGTTTAGTTAAAATAACTGAAAATAGGCTCGAAAATTCTGAACAAAGGACATGCACAGGCAATGCGGTTGACAATTCTGTGAGATTTGGTAAAATTGATTCAAAAAATATTTGACAAATATTGCAAACAAATTTGCGCAGAACTACGACAGCTTATTCGTGCCAAGTAGAAGGAAAAAAAATATAATAAAAATCGTTAAAACGATTTTAAAAATCGTTTGTATGGTTTTTTTTTAAATCGTTTGTACGATTTTAAAATCGTTATAACAATTTTTAAAATCGTTTGTACGATTTTAAAATCGTAAGAACGATTTTTTAAATTCGTTTGTACGATTTCAATTTCGTTTGTACGATTTAAAAATAGTTTGTTCGATTTTGAAAATCGTTTAAACGATTTTAAAAAATTGTTTGTACGATTTTAAAAATCATATAAACGATTTTTATAAAGTTGTTTGTACGATTTAAAACGATTTTTTAATTCGTTTGTACGATTTTAAAATCGTTTGTACGATTTTTCAAAATCGTTTGTACGTTTTTAAAATCGTTTGTACGATTTTAAAAATCGTTTGTACGTTTTTTAAAATCGTTTAAACGGTTATAAAATCGTTTGTACGATTTTTAAAAATAGCTATTTGGTTTATAAATACAATTGTATGGAGGCTTATTTGTGACATTTCTGCCTTCGGGAAGATAATTAGCTGCCCAGATAATGATATCCGTATACAGACATAATAATTTCTAGTGAGAATGATTAAAAGTGTACTCTCGCTTACTGGCAAGTCCCATGAGCAAGCTTAAACACATGGATTGAATAGAGACAATGTTCGGCAACGAGTTGAGGTTCGAAATCGAAGGATAAATATTACATTTCCAGGTCATACGATTTACACTATCTCTTTTTCTTGTCTGAATTCAAGAAACTAGGGATTCGAGACGTAGAGGTTGTTCTTATTATTTCTCAAGGAAGAATTCGCTTATGTCCCTTATGCTTGTTCCGACCGGTATCACCGGCCAAGTCGTGCAGATGTTCGGTGTTGTATGGACGAAAACCTTAAAATATCTAAATTTAGAAATTCTGTAAACTTTGGATTCCACTCACTAAAATCTCTCTCCTTTGTGATTAAGGCATTACTTTCTGTCCCTTTGGTTATTCGTTCATATCCGGGATGGATATCATCATATTCACTGATGGCATATTAGATGTTAAAGACTAACATTTTCTGCAGTTACGGTATCAATGGCGGATCCAGCCTTCAAAAAAGGGGTTCTGATGGGATTCCAGAAAAAAAGGGCGTTCAAGTCGACTTTGTTGCATTTTTGCCATTTTCTTCCTAAATTCTGCACGAAATTTAAAGAAAGTTTAAGAAAAGGGGATCGAACCCTGAACCCCATCTCTTGGATCCGCTTGCTTTATTGTATGTGTTTGTGTGTGTTTGTTTGTTTTTTGGTTGTTTTTTTTTGCCACTGGGATGATGTTTCTAATGGTAAACAGTTAGTAACCGACGTAAGCACCAGGCTGGCCCTGTTGTTTAGTGCTTTCAAAGGTAACAATATCTAAAGTTTTGAATATTATAACACTAAAGGCATCTTCCTGTTTCAATGCAGTTCATTTGGCGATACTATCATACCCTTCATTGGCAGATCCAGAGGTGGTGTATGAATCTCTGTTTAGCTCACTTGGCTAATGCCAGGGTGAGCTTTTGTCATCACTTTGCGTCCGTCGTCCGTCCGTCCGGCGTAAACTTTTCATTCAAAGATCTTCTTCTCTGAAACTACTTGGCCAATAGTCCTTGGGTGGTCCTTACAAAAAGGTGTTTTTCAGGTCAGCGCGAAATCAAAGATGGCTGCCAGCGGAATACATAGTTTCAACATTGGACCCTATGGGAAAACACGTTCAAAGATCTTCTTTTCTGAAACTACTCAGCTAATTAGTACATTTTGTACCAAACTTTTCCACAATAGTCCTTGGGTGGTCCTTTACAAACAAGGAGTTTTTCACGTCAGCGCTATATCCAACATGGCCGCCATCGGGAAACAAAGTTTTAACATTGGACCCTATGGGAAAACACATTCAAAGATCTTCTCCTCTGAAACTACAGGACCAATTGGAACGTAACTTGGCCACAATAGTCCTTGGATGGTCCCTTTCAAAACAGGTATTTTTCAGGTCTGCGCTGTATCCAAGATTGCCGCTAGCGGGAAACATAGTTTAACATTGGACCCTATGGGAAACACGTTCAAAGATCTTCTTCTCTGAAACTGTTGAGCCAATTGGAAGTAAACTTGGCCGCAATAGTCCTTGGGTGGTCCCCTGCAAAAATGTATTTTTCAGTTGCGCGCTATATCCAACATAGCCGCCAGCGTGGAACATAGTTTTAACATTGGACCCCATGGGAAAACACATCCAAAGATCTTCTCCTGTGAAACTACTGAGTCAATGGTACCACACTTGGTAAAAATAGTCTTTATGTGGCCCCCTGTAAAGAAAACACTTTATCCAAGATGGCTGCCAGTAGGGAACATAGTTTAACATTGGACCCTATGGAAACCACCAGCAGAGGTCTTCTCCCCTTAAACTACTTGGACATATTGGAACTATAGTTTAAGTATGGGCTCTTTAACATAAAATTTCTATGTAAATCAAGGGTCAGGTGAGCGATACGGGCTCTTGAGAGCCTTTTGTTCTGGGAATAAATCAATTTCGTGCAAAATTGAGAGAAAAAAAAAGAAAAAAAAATAGTAACAAATTCGACCTGAACCCCCTTTTTCGAAGGCTTGATCGGCCGTTGCAGATTAATTGATTTCTGTAATTAGCAGCTTTTTCAAGTGCTTATGTGCATGGACGTTTTCTTTATTTTGCTCCGAAAGTCCGATAGTCCGACAATGACCATGCCTATATTAACGAAGTTTTCTAAGTCGCCAAGAAATGGTAAGAAAAGGAAAAGTGTAGATATTTTATGTGTGTGTGAGTGGGGGTGGGGGTTGAAACGATTTTTATAAATGGTAAAAAGCGTAAAATTAGGGAAATGGTAAAAAAACAAGTGGGAAATGGGAAAAACGAAATAAAACATTTGGGGATTCGGAAACGAGGCCCAAAAGTTGTGGAAAATGGGAAAAAAATGTCCAAAAATGTAGGAAATGTGAGAACAGACGCCCCATGTCACTCCCTCCTCATGGAGACACAGTTGCAACTGAACAATGCAGATTAGGACGATTTAGAGTAACATAATACCGAAGTTGCAGTTAAACAGGATTCTGCATATGCGCATCTTGACAACCTAAGTCTCATAAGTGCAGATACAATAAAAATATTGGAAATCCATATACCGAAATATGTGTAAAGACTGATTGAGAACAAATTACCAATAACATCAAAATAGAAAAGCCAAAATCAGCTAAAGACAGACATATGCAAGAGGGAAATACTCCGTAGTTTTGAACAAAATTTTGTTAAATTTAGATATAGTTTTTAGAAAAAATCGGTTTTCGGGCCAGCGCCGAGGTGTTTGCTACTGGGTTGGTGAGTACCCTCGGGGACTAACAGTCCACCAGCATAGGCATCGGCCCAGTGGTAATAAATAACATAATACCGTGAAGTGAGGAGCTGTAATTGCAGAAAACAGTTGCAGGCATGTTATGGGACTTTATTCGTCAATTTTAAGGCATTTTTTTACATGTCGCGCTCTAACTGGACAACCCTTTGATCGATTCACTTCAAACTTTGTAGAGGTATTGGAAATTATAGACTCACGATCTGTATACATTTTCGTGAAAATTCGATTCTTCTTGTTGGAGTTATGGGACTTTATTCGTCAATTTTAAGGCAATTTTTAACATGTCGCGCTCAAACTTGACAACTCTTTGACCAATTCACTTCAAACTTTGTAAAGATATTGGGTATGATTGCCTCATGATCTGTATACTTTTTCGTGAAATTTCGATTTTCTTGCAAGAGTTATGGGACTTTATTTTTCAAATTTAAGGCAATTTTATACATAATGCACTTGAACTGATAAATAGTTTGATCAGCTCACTTCAAACTTTGCAGATTGATTTATTAAAGAGACATCATGTTTAATTGGGCAGTTATAGGTGTATTCTAAATTGAGAACCACATTCTTTAATCACTTAAAGTTTTGAAGGGGTGACGACGGGCGTATCATGCGACTTGGCGCAGCTGTTTATTGTCTTATACATTAAAATCTATAGGAGATAAAGGTAATGTTATCATTACAAAAATGTAAAGCAAGTGGAGATCTACATATGCTGCCTTGATGAACCATTAGGAGTAATTTCGCTTTCTTCGTTTAATTTACATATTTTTTCATTGTTTTAGATAAAGTTCCAAAACTATTTCAGATAAAGGTTAAGTTTTGAATAGCAAAAGTGTTCAGCTTATCAAGAACTACAATTTTTACGTATGTCCCAGTTCCACATCTAATGTAATATGCTCTTCACTGACCAGGAAACTTAGTTTACCATAGGACCCTTTCGGAAATGTTGTAAGTTGTTTATTCTTGAAGACCCGATTACAGCTAGTTGACACATGTATTAACTAGGCATCGTAATATGATGGCCATTAAAATATCTGTGTTTTTCTTACCGATCATAAATCGAAGAATGCCGCCATTGCAGATCTTAATTCAACATTTGACCTCTGGGGAAAATTTTCAAATTGTTAATCGTTGAAATCAATTTCATACATTAAGTTTATATTAAATGTGCATGGTAACACGATAGTCATTGAACAATAGTAACAATCATAAATTCAAGATGACCACCACTGCAGATCTTAGTTTAGCATTAGACTTTTTATGGAAAAATGTTGTAATTTATTTCTCTTGGAAACTATTTCAGTAGTATAGGGATTTTCATTTATCATTTGTTTATCCATTTATGGATCCGTTGCCATAGGAACATGAAGTGTTCCGACATAACACGAAGTGTTGCCGAAGTAATGGTAGTGCCTTGATACCTGCGACAATCCTCGATTTTACGTATTGATCGGATGTCAGGTCCGCATTAATAGTTATCCAGCCGTTGAACGTCCACTGGTCGTTATTTCAGTTGTACGGGCCATCTAGCCTGACCGATTCATTGGCATACTCTATGTATGTTGGGCAAGTAATGTCCGGTCTTTCCTCTGGAGTTCTCGGTATAAATCCGTGTTATTGTAAACATTCTTGAATGAAGGAAAATGTCAATGGTTTTCCATGTGTACCACGTCCTTCCGTACTGTGTGCACTGAGAACTGCCTTCTATACAAATATAATACAAACTAGAAATATTGTCCTCCGCTGGACCACAAAGGAATTCACCCGTTTCCTAAGTGCAATAAATTTCTTTTAACAGTTGTCCAGACCAAATTTGAATGCATGTCATATAAGCCAGGTAAAGTGTGAAGAAACTTTCTACTCCATAGTGGATTATAGTTAAACTTCATCACCTTCGTAAACAGGAAGTAGTAATACAGACATAAAAATGGCTAACACGTTACAACTCACCAGATATAGTTAGTTATAGCTAATAATCAGAGAATCGGCAAACTGGGGGTGAAACTAAACAGTCCTGTGAATGGATTACAAGTTGCAACTCAGTGTAACAAGCTCGAGACAAAGTTTCAAATTATTCCAATTTATAGAAGCCAAGTATAATATGACGAAAAATTTTCATTAATAGTGGATTATGGTAAGACTTAAAACATATTGGCAAACATGAAGTAGTGAAACGGTAAACCTGAAAATGGCTTACACGTTACAACTCGTCATAATCATTCTTCAGACCAAATATGAAATCGTTCCAATATATATTACTGAGAAAACTGTGACCAAAAATGTGTTACGGACAGACAGACATACGGACAGGCGGACGGACACCCTCATCAGTATAAACCCGTTTTTTTTTGTTTTTTGTTTTTTTGTTTTTTTTTTTTTTCATCGCTATGAAGCTCCAGACCAAATTCCAAGTCTTTCCTACTCATGCCAGGAAAGTAAACTGCGACGACAATTTTTCATCCATAACGAGTGATAGTAAAAGTTCGACATATCGGCAAACAGACACAGTAGACCTAAAATTAGCTTACACTTTACAACTCATCATAATCAAGCTTCAGACCAAATATGAAATCATTCCAACATAAATTGCTGTGAAGATTGTAACCAAAAATGTGTGACGGACAGACAGACAACGGACGGACATCCTCATCAGTATATACCCGCCGTTATTTTATTATTATTATTTAATTTTTTTGTTGTTTTTTGTGCTTTTTCATCGTTATGAAGCTCCAGACCAAATTTCAAGTCTCTCCCACTCATACAAGCAAAGTAAACTGCGACGAAAATGTCTCCTTCATAATAAGTGATAGTAAAACTTCGACATATCGACAAACAGAAAGAAATAACACAATAGACCTGAAAATAGCTTACACTTTACAACTCATCATAATCAAACTCCAAACCAAATATGACAAAAAATGTATGACAGACAGACAAACGAAAGAACGGACGGGCGCACAGACGGACGGACAGACAGACGGACGAACATCTCCATCATTATTTACCCACCGCTTTTACAAGCGGGGTTATAATAATCATTTCCAGGGATTGTACTGCATTGACGTCCAGGTTTTGAATGTATCTGGGCGTAAATCAAAATTTTCTCTCGAATCACTCCAACGGGCTTTCGGGAATGCAGTCCATCTGTATTCAATGTAGTCGGTCTCTAACATTACTTACTGATGCGAAACTTTCTGTGCGTTCTAATTCCCACTTCTAATCATAGCTAGTCAGCAGAATGGCAGTATTTCCTCTGAAACTGCTAGGCCAATTGTAACCAAATTTGGCCTGAATGATCACCAGGGTATGCAGTTTCAAAATTGTGTTCGATTAGTCCGTTGATCAAACAACATGGCCGCTGTTACTATAGACAGAACATAAGAGGGGCGGACAAGGTTAAGGGAGACCGGGAGAAAGATGTCTTGAGACAGAACAGAGGGGAGAGAGAACAGAGAAAGGGGGCAGAAGAAGGTAGAAAAAGGGGTAGAAGGTAGAAAGGAGAAAAGAAAATTTAAGGGAGGCCGGAAAAAAGGGGACTGGAGACGAGAAAACAGGGACGAGAAAAAAAGATAAGAGACGAGAAAAGGGAGCAAGGGGTCGGGAGAAAGGAGAAAGACGCCCCCTGTCTGCCCCCCACATAAGGGTAAATTGCTGTTTTTTTTCCAAATAATTGGAAAAGCGTTACAGATATCAAAAATCTTACGAGGGAAAAATTATCAACATGGCAAGATCTACCCTCCCTGCAACCTTAAGAAAATACGAAAACCCGTCTTGGAGTTACTGCCCTTTTCCCGTATAATTTTCAAAATTTTATTTATTTCATCTTTTATTAGAAATATTATAAGAGATAGAAATTAACTTTAAATTGCAAGAATATTCAACATGTCACGATTCTACCAACCTTGAAGTTTGGAGGAAAATCTGAAACCCATATAGGAGTTACTAAATTTTAGATTTTTTTACATTTTGACCTTATTTTTCAAAACTGCTATGATATCGATATCGAGGTCAAGTTTCAATAGCAAAAGTTTTCATCTTATTTAGAACTACAATCTCTACATATGTCTGACATCTCCGCACCCCCTCCAAGATGGCCGCTGTCGTGGAACACAGTTCAACCCTATGGGAAAATATTGTAAATTGTTAATTCTTGAAAACCGTTTCCTACATCAAGTTGATATTAACTAGGCATGGGGACACGATGGTCACCAAACAAAAAATATATGATTTTAGTTTAGTATCGATCAAAGTCCAAGATGGACACACCTGCAATTTTAGTTTAACTTTGCACCCTACTGGAAATTGTTGTGAATTGCTAAATTCTTGAAAACTGTTTTATATATAAGTTGATATGAACAAGGCTTGGTAACATGACGGTCATCTACCGAATTTTATTATTTGTACCATTCACAAATTAAAAATGGCAGTTACTAGGGAAAGGAGTTATGCGAACATGTTGTTAATTGTTAATTTTTGAAAACGGTTTCTACAGCAAGTTGATGTCAATAACGCATGATCATTGAATATATTATGACTTTACTAACAATCATAAATCCAAGATGGCTGCCAATGCAGATCTCAGTTTTTCCTTTGGGAAAATGTTGTAAATTGCTTATTCGGGAAAACCGTTCCACATATCAAGTTGATATCAACTAGGCATGGAAAATAAATGGTCGTCTACCAAATTTATATATTTGTACGAATCAGATGTAGAAGATGCCCGTCACCGGGGACTATAGTTTAACTTAGAACCCTATGGGAAAATGTTGTAAATCCGTTTCATAATTGATATTAACTAGGTATTTTAAAATGACAGTAATCTACCAGATGTATGATTTTACTAACAGTTGGCTGTCAATTCAGATTAATCATCGAATTTGTTCAACAGCCACCACGTGAGAGAACAGGCTCACGTGTGAACATCTGGTTATATAATCCTATTGGGGGTCTTCTGTCAGGTTCGCGTTCATTGTTAGGTAGGGTGATAACTTGTTATTCATTTATAATGCTTATGACTTGATTATAATTCTGATTTTACAACTCAAGAGTATATTTTAACAGTGCTCGTGTACTCATTTCACTATATTGATGCTGCTACGCCAGATACGAGGTATAATTGCTGCTACTGCTGCAGGGTGGTGGGGATATTGAGATAAAATAGAAAAAAGACCAATTGTTTGACACAAACTCATTTTCACTTCTTCATTTCCTTAAAGGCCACTCTGCATTTCACCGTGCTTTTGACTGGCTATAACTATATATAGTAATACACTGGGGTCGAAGTGTGTATCGAAAATTTTCTTATTTACGTGAATGGCATTTAATTTCTATAGATGCGACTCCATTAAATGCCTTATTGGCGTCAATAACAGATTGACTGCAAAAAGGTGCAAATGAACGTCAATACGGCACATAATCGAGTCGCATCTATAAAAATTAAACGCCATTCACTTAAATAAGGAAATTTTCGATACGCACTTCGACCCCATTGGTAATAGGCTGCATTATTTATCTTTTACGTGGAGTCATTCCTGCATAATAAACGAAACTTCCATACACAAAAGCACTTGAAAAAGCTGTTCATTATAGAAATCAATTAACCTTCACCGGCGGATCAAGCCTTCAAATAGGGGTTTCGAAATTGTTACAGTTTTTGTCTGTTTCCCTCAATTATGTACGAACTTAATTTTTCCCAGAAAAAGGGGTTGTATTACCACCTCTGTATCCGCCAATGAAGGGTATAGTAATATCGCAAAATGAACTGCAAGAGGATACTTTGAGTGTATTAATATTTCAAAACTTAAGTCATTGTTACTTTTGAAAGTACTGAACAGCAGTGCCAGTCTTGTGCTTACGTCGGGTACTAACTGTCTACCTCAGAAACATCATCCCAGTGGAACAAGGAAAAACACACACACACAAAATACAGCATAAGCGGATCCTAAAGATGGGGCTTCGGAGGTTTGATTCCCCCTTTCGAAGGCTGCATCCGCCAATGATACCAAATTCATATTCAAACTTTATTATCTTAAGGTAGCACAACAGTCTTTTGAGGGAAAATGTCAGTCCCTGTCTTTGAATGCGCATAACTTTGTTACCAGTAAAGATACAATAACAAATGAGATATCAAAAGAAAGGAAAAAGAATAAATTGTATGTAAATGCTTTTTTTCAATAGTATTCCTTTTAAGCATCAATGCTAAAATTTCCTTATTTGGCAAAATATAAAGTTTTAAGGGTTATATTTTAAAATGAAATAGCTCTTACAACTTTACAGGTAGCTGAATTCTGTTTTCTTTATCTGGAAGAACCTTTCAATTGCTGCAAAACTGGGTCTCAGATTTTTGAAAGAAGGCCCAGTTAAAAATTAAATTAACTTTTAAATTTGAAAAATAAAAATTCCTTGGAGTGAAAATTTGAATTTCATTTATTTTCAAACCAGATCCTATATCAAAATTCTGAGTCATGGTTTTGTTGTATTTTAATGGTTCTTTCAGATAAAGTAGACAGAATTCAGCTACCTGTAAAACTGTAAAAGTTATTTTTATTTTAAAAATATAACGCAAAAATCCCAATTTTTGCCAAATATGGAAATTTAAATACTGATACTTAAAAGGGATAATATTGGAATGAGCATTTAAAGTCAGTTCAATCCTTTTCCTTTAATTTGACACCTCATTTGTCATTGTATCCTTACTAATAACAAAGTTATAGGCATTTAAAGTTAGGTACCAACGTTTTCCTTCAAAAGACTGTTGTGCTACCTTAAACTAAATATAGATACCGAAATTGCAGTAAATGTTAGTGGACGACCATTTGATTTTCAGGGGTTGGGCTTGGGCGATTTTGTGAATAAATAATTAAATCTTGACGCCAGTTAAAATTAATATTTTAATCCTACTTGTCATGAAAAGAAATAATTTTATTTTGATTTGCAGAATTTTTTGTTGTTGTTTCAAATGCAAATAAAAAATTGATGTGAAATTTGGATAAAATAAATAATTTGTTCGAAATTTTCATGAAAATAAATAATTTTTCTAAGCAAATTCGCACAAGCCGTCCCCTTTATCCTGCAGATAACCATTTCGACATCTAATATGTCCTCGGTGAATATAAAATTAAACATTTTCAAGTCCCAAAACGACATCACTGGTGTGAACGAATAGCAAAAGGGACAAAAAGTAACGCCTTAATAACCTAGGAGAGAGGTGTTAGTGAGGGGAATCTAAAGTTGACAGAATTTCTAAATTTCAGATATTTTTTGTGTCGCCTGCACCTACTGCATGATCGACACATAGGAATCACTATCCGTCTTGCGTCCGTCTGTCCGTCCGTCAGTCTGTATGGCTCCAAAATGTTTAACACCCGCATCTCCTCCTAAACCACTTGGTACTTTCCAACTAAACTTGCAGGAATTCTTCAGTTTATATTGTAGATGTGCACCATGGATTTTGTTTTTCTTTCCCTTTTTTAATTTATGGCTATATTTGGACTTTGTCATTTTAGCTTATTTGAGTCTTACTCGTAGGGTTTGGCTCCATTATCCACAACTCCTCCTAGACCTCTGGGTACTTTCTAACCCAACTTGCAGGAATGCTTCAATACATATTGCAGATGTGCACCATGTATTTTTGTTTTATTTAATTTTTTCAGATTTTCTGCCTATCTTTTGACTTTGCAATTTTGACTTATTTGAGACTTAGGATTTACAAACCAAACTAGCAGAAATGCTTCAATATATATTACAGATGTGCACCATGTATTTTGTTTTATTTGATATATATTTTTGAAGTTTTCTAGCTATAATTTGGTTTTAGGCTATGGAGTCTTTGGGGTATGCTTTCCATATCTGCACTTCCTTCAAACTGCTTTGTACTTTTCAATCAAACTTGCAGGAAGGCTTCAATATACATTTCAGGTGTTCAAAATGCATTTTTTCTGCTTTATTAAAATTTTTTCATGCTTTAGTTGGACTTTTTCATTCTGTAACAAAACATGAATTCTTGAATATATATGTAGTGCAGGCGACACATGTGTTCCGTGGAACACTCATTTTAACTCTTCAAATGATCTGTTTTCGTCCATGCAACACCGACCTTCTGCACGACTTCGCCGGCGATACCGACTGGAACAAGCATACGCATTGGACATATGTAAATTCTTCCTTGAAAAATAATTAGAAGACTTAGAACAACCTCTTCGTCTCGACTCCCTAGCTTCTTGAATTCAGGCAGAAAAAAGATGATGTACTAAACGTCAATAGTCGTATGACCAGGAAATGTAATATGTCTCTTTCGATTTCGAACTTCAACTCGTTACCGAACATTGTCTCTATTCATTTAATATGTTTAAGCTTGCTTATGGGACTTGCCAATAAGCGAGAGTACACTTTTAATCATTCTCCCTAGAAATTACTATTGTCTATATTATGGAAATCATTATCTGGGCAGCTTATTAAAGAAATGTCATAAATAAGCCTCCATACAATTGTATAGCTATTTTTAAAAATCGTACAAACGATTTTAAAAACCGTATAAACGATTTAAAAAAAATCGTACACACGACTTTATAAAAAACCGTACTAACGATTTTTAAAAGCGTACAAACGATTTTGAAAAATCGTTCAAAAAATTTTAAATTCGTACAAATGAATAAAAAAATCGTTCAAACGATTTTAAAATCGTACAAACGAATTAAAAAAAATCGTTTAAACGATTTTAAAATCGTACAAACGACTTTATACAAATCGTTTAAACGATTTTTAAAATCGTACTAACGATTTTTCAAATCGTACAAACGAAATTAAAATCGTACAAACGAATTTAAAAAATCGTACAAACGATTTTAAAAATCGTTCGAACGATATCAAAATCGTACAAACGATTTTAAAAATCGTTCGAACGATTTTAAAAATAGTACAAACGATTTTAAAATCGTACAAACGATTTAAAAAAAAACCATGCAAACGATTTTTAAAATCGTTTTACCGATTTTTATTACATTTTTTTTTCTTCTACTTGGCACGAATAAGCTGTCGTACAGAACAGACGTCACACAACAGACAAATAGAAAAATGTGGAAAACAAATTGTTACGTGAAGAAACAAAGAATTTATTAAACTTCATAATGAGCCTTTTTCTGTTATTCACTATGCATATTCTGATTAAAAACTACAGAAAAAAGTATTGGTTTCTGTGGTTCTAAGGAAAGTGATTAATAAAAAAGGTCCCAAAATGATTTGTTATTTTCATATTAATTTTTGATTTGAATTTGGAGTCCAGTTGTAAGGTGGAGATTATTATAGACTTTATATAAAAAAAACCCAACTTTTCGTAAAAATACAACACTTCAATACAATTTTTAGATTTTAGGAAATATCTTTGCTTAACTCTAGTTATTCTTCACCAGCATCACTTGGTGTAGAAATAAAAGGGTGTAATTTCTGGAAAAGTGTCAGTAGTTAAAGGTCTTTTATACTTTCTAAAGATAATTATAATAATGCTTAGTCAGGGATTTCTTCAGCCTTTGTTACTCTCATCCCTTCAGAAATTCTATGGCCGTCAGCATGACATCATTGACAGATAGAACGTGTCTATGTACCAAATACAAGAGGCTCTCAAGAGCCTGTATCGCTCACCTGGACCATGGCCAATACATAACTTCAAATCAACTTATATGTTAAAGGGTCTCATTTTCAAAATATGTAAATAAACATTTATGTTATATGATCCAACTTTAATTAAACTATTTTCCCTATTGCATGCCATCTTGGATAAGGGGTGGATCTGCAGGACACAATTTTAAAGAAAATTAAGTATTGTACCAAAGTTCATTTCCAACTGGCCAAATGGTTTTAAAGAAGAAGATCTTTGAATGTACTCCTATATTAAACTATGTTAATTTCCAATTGGTAGCCAATTTGCATGAGGTGCAGACTTGAAGGACATCTGTTTTGAAGGGGACCATCTAAGATACATTGTGACTAGCCAAGTTGTTTCTGATAAAAATTCTTTGTATGCTCTTTCCATACAGTCGAGTAATAAATTAAGTTCCCCGCAGATGGCCATGTTGGATGACATTTAGGCATAAAAGTCACAATACATATATATATTATAGTCAGCACCTCATAAGCATCATTAATGCCAAGTTCTGTTCACATCCATTCAGTGGTTTTCAAGGTTAATTCATCAACTGCTCACTAAAGGTTTCATTTACTAATATTTTTAACATTAAGCAGTCTATGAAGCTGATAAACTAATTCAACATTCATGTCAGCAGAGGTCATAGTGATTACACACTAGAATCCCTGTAATATACACAATATGTTTATATAGGAAAATCATTACAACATGAAATAGGGTAAAGATTAAGAAAGTATTTTTGCAAAAAATGTGAGAAATTTGCACAAAAACACTGCTTTTTCTCTAAATTATATAAGAAATAATTTTTTAAATAAAGTGATAGTAGGGAATTTCTCTACAGCTTAAAAGAGAAAAGTTAACCAAAGAAGATTTGAACACAGAATTTAAAGGGAAATAACCCATATGGCATTGGGGGAAAAAATGGTGAAAAACGGCCAATAAACAGGCCTTTGGATTTTCTTCAAAATTTCAGAGTATGTAGATCTTGATATGCTGAACATTTTTTTAATTTACACTTCACCTCTATCTATTACAGTTTTTGAAATAAAAAATAAAAAATCCGCATATTTTGAAAAATTTACGGAAAAAAGGGCTATAACTCTCATACAGGTTTTCCGATTTTCTTCAAAATTGCAGAGCAGATAGATCTTGGCATTCTGAACAATTTTACCTTTATGTCAGATTTTTTATATCTGCAACGGTTTTAAAGTTATTTGCCAAAAACAGCAATTTACCCCCTATGTTCTATTTTTAGTAACAGCAGCCATGTTGTTTGGTTTTCAGACTCCTCGGATACAATTTTGAAAGTACATACCCTGGTGATGATCCAGGCCAAGTTTGGTTTAAATTGGCCCAGTAGTTTCAGAGGAGAAGATTTTTGAAAAAAGTTTACGACGGACGACGGACGGACGGACGACGGACGCCAAGTGATGGCAAAAGCTCACCCTGGCATAGCCAGGTGAGATAAATAACGGACATGTTCAGCTAGATTTCACGACTTCATGGATTTGACGTAACCGATTTTGACTAAACCCTGGATTGACTCACTGATGGTGTGACGCGTGCCACTAGTGGAGCAGGACATGCTTACCCTTCCGAAGCACCTGATGTCACTCCCGGTTTTCATGGGAGTTCACACCATGAGGGCCTTAGTTCTTAATGTCGTCTATTTATTTCCGTGCATCGTGGCTATCTTACGTCTTTGTTTTTCTCTGTTGCTTTCTTTGCCATGTCTTTGGACTTCGATTTTTATAATCATCACTTCCTTTGTTCCCTCGTTGTTTTTTAAGAGATATGTAAAATCGTTCGATATTGTGTTTGCAGGAAATATCGCATGCTTCATTATATCGTATATAAATTAATATTTTAAGTACTTTTTAAAGTTGTCACAACAACTACGTGTTTCATCATTGATAATTCATTATGTGCAGGTAAAACCATGTATCTTAATAAACTCTAAAACTGTTGTAAATCCAAATATCTTATTTCTTTCTAATGATATAAGGATAGAGAATCGCTCAAAAATATTAATAATCGATGGGTTTAATTTAGAATTTGGTTTTGAGGTAGATATTACAACTGAAGCACTTGTTGATAGAATGCATCGGTTACATACAATTACACCTTCTTCAATGACTCAGACTTGTACTCACTACACTTGAAATGAAGGTTCGTCAAAAATTCAATACTGACTTATCATAGCATGAAAACTGTGATTTGCAGCAATACTGCTTAATTTGTCGTGCCATTTTGTAAATTTTGTCGGTGTTCGAGATCGGTTTATTTGCACCCTCCTTTCTTTTGTTCCTTTTGATTTTTTGAATTTAAAATATTCGCTTTGTTGACGATGTATAATACGGTATCTGGAACATGAAGCAGATTTCGATTAGAATGTGTTACTTGGCATTATAGATACTAGCTATAAAAACACTTGAGTACACATTAAAATCTTGTTTATAAAGTAAATTCTGTTTGTAGTTCAGTGTTGCCATATTATATGACTGTGTGTGTGCATGGCTTAAACCGGTTCCGGGTTACATTAACCTCTAGCATCTTCAAATGTATTTTTATTAATTATAATTTTACAAACAACTTATTGGAATGAATGGATTCTTGATATGAGAACCTGACGGCAGCAGGCCAGATTAAGATTTGGTGTTTTCCCAGTGGGGTCTAATGTTAAGCTTAATTTCGAGCTGGAAGTTATGTTTTCTAAAGAATATGATCGGAAGCGAAATACAAATACAAGTCCTTGCGTACAAAATTAATATTTAATTTGGCTTAAATTGCTTTAAAGGACATTATCAAATATCTAAATATTTCCTACGTTAAACTAAGTTCTTTGTTGGTAGCAATGTTTTGGTTGAGCAGACCTACTATACATAATTCCTGTGAGGTTTGACTCATTTGCCTACAGTACTTTCAGAGGATCCGTAAAATCTGTTTTCCCAGCGGGTCTTATGTTAATCAATATCATGAGATGACCGCCATGTTAAAGTATTATTTCTAGAGAGCTTCTTCCAGACATTATTCCTGTAACGTTTTGTTAATTTTTCTTATGTGTTTCAGAGGAGAGGACAAAAATGAGAAAAGCTTTTCCTGGTACTTCTTTACCTTTGTTCTGCAATGTTGTACAAGAGCACACTATTCGAGAACAACTAGCTGATGATGTGAATTATTACCATTAGTTTGATCTTTGGTTCAGAAATCTATACTTTTCATAATTTTCATTCTTGTCATAGCTGCCATGGTAAAGTTTATAAACATGATCAATATGCAAATGGTGAATGAAAGGATATATAGTAAATACACATGAGACAATTAATTTGTCTCTACAAATACATGGTAAAAACAAGCAAAGGAACAACGCTTCCATTGCTGTTTTTCAGTCGGTAAACTACCACTGATTTCCTCTTCTATTTTCGGGGGAAATAATCTGAATTCCTGATAAGTTATAATGACTATAACACCATTAGTAAGTACAACTATTGACCCCAATGTCTGGTTAATGTTTGATTTACATACCATATTATAATTCAGATGTTATCAATCATTCACTGATCACATTAAGTGTTTATAGTGTTGTATATTTTAAGATACCCTACATTAAGGTCGAAGTGGAGGTAGCGAAAATGTACATTACATATCGTCGAAAGTAAATAATCATATAGAATATATGTATTTCCTATGTTTTATTGCAAGTTTTTCTTTAACTCTGTCGTTTTAATTCTGAGATTGTGTTTTAGATGTGCATTGTGCAATGCATATTTATATTGGAGGCACACATCCGTTGATGTTACAAAACAAGTGTATATAAGCCACTTCAGTACTTATTAGTTATTGGGACGAATCCAAATCAAAGTTTACATTGAGATAATTCTGTTCGGTAATTTTGTTATTTCACACACATATTAATTATTGTATAACTAATCGACTGTGGTGAATATCAAATAATATTAATGTCACGAGTGCCGAACAACGCAGAATTTTACGAGTTCCGGAACTTGAGTTTAATCCATTGCTTTGTTTGAAACAAGTGACATATAGATGTTAGGTTTACTAATCATTTATAAATTTTCAAATCTACAAACAAATTTCAGATCCATTTTCATAGGATATCAAAGCGCCAGATGTTAACATTAACGATAATATTGTGACGTCATTTCCTTTAGTAAAAAATATTTTTTATTTCACTATGTGAAAATATGAGATTTATTTAACTTAGAAAACTCGATAAATCATCGCTGTCTACATACTTTTTAAACCGTTATTAAATGCTTGTTCGTGCATATAGTAAACGCGATCAATAGTAATTAACAGGTCAGAAAATGGTCATGATTGTAAAAATTAGCTAAATAAACAGTTAGTATTATTATAATTTATCTACATTGTAAAACGAGTTCAATTTTACTACATCATGACATCTAACTACTCTATTATAATCCGTCATTTTAAATCATTAGTGGTTACTCAAAAGTAACATTTTATTAGTAAGAAATTTGACGATATTTTATAAATCCGAAAGAGGAATTTACAAATTTGGTCCGTTTTCTACATTCGTGCAATGTACTTTTAGCTTTCCAAATTTATTTTATCGACCTATCTGAATATTGTTATCAACAGTACTTGGTAACATATATTTATAGTCGGGTAAAGTACATACAATATAACAATAAACATGAGCCCACAATTCTAAATAAATAACATAAAGCACATTGACAGCAGTACTAACACTAGCAGATATAATAAGCGATAAAACAAATACATGAACTAAATTAAAACGACTTAAAATATTACTATTCAATTGTTATACAGCAATTTTTGAGATAACAAGACAGTTGATAGTTGTAAATTGCTTTATTGCCCATTAAAGAACCATTTTGATCGCAAATGGTTACACAATCACATATATCAAGATCCAAATCTCTTTCTTCTTACCAGTAACATAGGAGTTTCAAATCTCGCTTACGCTCGCTTCGAAAAATATTCAATAATTTTACCTGGATTTCACATCAACATGTATTGTATGATAAATGTCATTTTACATATTAATCATGTACAAAACTGTCACCATGAAAACATTCACATATTTCGCCTTTAAACATTTTCTTGGCTATTTTGATCAAATATATACAGGTAAAATATGTGCATGCCATCGTTAAATATTTCCTTTTATCAAACAACTGTAAAAATGGGACTTCTGTTTGTATCGATAATGCGGTGACATAATGAACTACAGAATTTTTATATAAGATAAATAATACAAGATGTTTCTGTTACATTAAATACAAAGCATTTTAAAATCTGTAAAATGTTAAACATCAATATTCGTAAACATACACTAATCCGTGATATATTCTTTGTTATATACAGATGGTAGATGTGCAGGAGACGTTTTAGTATAAACATAGATTGATTGTATTAGACGATAGTTAGATGTTGCAGTGTGTCGAGTTGTTGATTTGAATCTGTCGAAGTGATCAATTTCTTTCCTCAATTTATCAATTTACACATTCAAGGATTCGATAAATGTCAGTACATGTATAAAATTTCTATTTCTAAATAAAACAAGGATATTTCTGAATAAGGTTTATTGGTAAAAATGGCACTAGATGAAATACAATCTCAGTTGGGAGGAAAATGGAAATTGGATAGAAGTGAAAATTTTGACGAATTTCTCAAGGAATTGGGTAAGTACAACGCACGTGTAGTAGAAAATACGATCTCAAAATTTGTGAGACAAATCCTTGTTTTTTTTTTCTTTTCTTTTTTATTCATTGTTTTTCTTCTTTTTTTCTTAGAATTATTTGCAAAGTGTTGTTCATCGCTTGTTACTTCAAATATACATTATTGATTCTTAGCAATAAATCTTATTGAACCACAAACACTGTAAAATGTCAAGGCAAGCAAATAGTGCACATGTAGTGATTCATGAAATAATTTTACTTTTAAACTACGGTTTGTGTTGTGCTTGCTGTCTATACGATTTATGGTTTACGTTAGAATATGCTGATGTCGCCAAATTCAAGCACGGTAAATGTAATAATTTTCAAGAAAGCAAAATAGTTTGAAGTTTTGTTAAAGTAAGCAATATTTATGCATTTAAATGTTAAAAAAGCGAACTGATACTTCAAGAAATATATATTTTGTTATTTATTAAGAAAAGTTATAAGAACAAGTAATCTTAGAACGTTGGTTCTTCAGAACATCAATTCTAATGTGTATAACATAATCCAAAAATAAAATTATGTTGTGAAACGAAATCACTTATTACACAATATTATTTTTAAAGTTTATTAAGTCTTTGATTTCTTACCAGGCCAATGCCTGATTGTCAAGTAAGCCTGTTTCCTCTCCTTCTTAGCTAGTTCATATTAGCTTACGACAATCGTGCAAATGTCTACTGCGTCATTTTCATGTAATCTACGTATATCGGAAGACCTTCTAGCGAATCCTCATGGTTTCAAGTCTGTCCAAACGGTGTATAGTGGATTTGCGACATCAACATTTCCTTTGCAAAATTTGTGCAATTTGTATAGCGATCGCAAGACTACTTCAAGACAGTCAAAAGACACTTCTTACGTACTTAATTCGGCCATATGCGTAGCTATACGTGGAAACATTTCTTGTTTGCCAAATTTGTATTTTCAGAACGATACTTGCGTTTCTAAAAGTAATAATAAAAATAAACAAGTATACTCTGACAAAAGTCAGAATACTCAAGCTGAGTTTTAGTTAATTTTGTCATTGATTTATATGAATCTATTTTTTGCAAAGGCAATGACCATTTTGACAAGTAACTGATCTTTATTCATGCACAAATTGTTACTAGTATGGGTGATAGGAACAAAGCCGAAAGATGCAATAAGAAGCAGTGATAGAGAGATACAGATTGGCAACTACTAAATACGTCAAGGGTGACAGACATATAGTACCGAGGATGCAACTGAGATGTTAACAATACACTCAGAACTCTTCGATAGGTTTTGTGAAAGATGATATTATAGGCACGTGATTATAGGTAAATTTCGTCGGATTGTTATTTGAAATGGTGATAAGGAAAATTACCGAGAGTTTCGAGCGTTGTCAGTTACCATTAACTACAAGTTGCTAATCTCTATAATGTCCCTGTAGAGAACAAATAATCAAAAATAATTTAAATAGAGAGGCAAGAACTAGCTAAGGACATTTAGATGATTGTTCGATCCGTTTTCTGTATACAGCAATAATTCAGTGTTTTATGCATTTTGTGTAATTTGAACAATGTGCATTTGTTGTTTTCTGTGGTATTAATTTGTTGAATTTGTTTTACATTAAATTTAGATTTGTAATGTTTACATGTACATGTTCATAAACTTTAGAAAATGCGATAAATAGACAAAAAGATCATTACATGTCATTTTCCATATCGTCTCCTGGTATTAACCCTCAACCCATGTCAGCCATCAGGCTACGCCTTTGGGCTTGATATGGGAGTCAAAGCCTAATATACCAGGACTGATATGGAAAATGACATGTAATTATAATTATCCAAACTGGTATTATCCTGTTGAGAATTTTAAATGTAATGGTTTAAATATTATTTACAACAGAGACATATAAATAATCATGAAAAATATTCTTTCGTCTGCATTTTTTTAATAATTCGAAACAACTCATGGTGCAAACGGGATTCGACACGAAACGACAAGGATTTTTGAAAAGGATTCTTAAGTCACAACCAAAACTTCTTGTAAATGAGATCTCTGGATCGACACAATATCTCGTGTTATGAGAAATCAACGAAAACACGACCCCACGAAAACGGGACCTTTGATTGACTTGGGTGTTGGGATAAATTTGGACAAACTCGGGCATCGGGAAACTGGGCGAAATGTGGACATTTCCCAAATCGCACACATGTCAGTGTCTCTCACTATTATTCTGACTAAATGTAGTAGTAAATTTTGCTTTACATTATGTAGCACACTATATATGCCAAGATAATTTAACACTGTCACTGGGTTTGATTTTTTTTACGCTTCAGTGAACATGCGCGGGAAAATGTTACAAAAAGATAAGCGCTACCGTAGATATGTCTCATTCTGTGTGCTGCTGTCGAATAAATAACTGGTTTTATGTTTGTTAACGGTACTGCTGTTCATTAGCTCGACATGAACTGGTATATATAACAATAATAATATAACAATATAATATATAACAATAAAAGAAAATATTCGGAAAGCCTGCACTTTTTCTCCGGAATCATAACACAATGTCCAATTACATACTGATATTAGTCCGCAAATAGAAATAGTTCGTAAAATGTGACATTCAAATTGATATAGAAATGTGAACTACAGATGAACACTCACCAAAGAGATTGACGTCCAAGCATGTATTTAGCGAACTGCAAAATTTGAAAATCAAATATTTGGCACGAACGAATTTAGCATCGTAAGAGATACACTCAAGCACCCCTTGCGCTTGAGTAAAAAAAACAGTAGAAACGAACAAGGCAACATGTAAAACAAACATGCTACAAATATTAAATTTTTGAAAGTTTCAATATTTAGATGCTGCATGACGTTTCGGTGCGATTTGATGAATTTTTTACCCGAAAATGGAGTTAAGAGTGTACACGATTTGGATAATATTTTACGAAAGGATATGGAGTAAATGAACATGAGACCATAACACATATGATAACTTCAACTGCAATAATTTTAATGAGCTGTATGGTACATGTAACTGGATAGACAGGAGATTTTTATCGAGAAAAAAAAAATTATCATGATACACTTTTGTCAAATTTTCTTTCTTATTGGCATTAATTTAAACTTTTTCTCCCCTTTTTGACATAAATATCTTTGGTTTGTTTTTGTCGATCGATGAATTCTCAAAATCAATTCATTTATGCTGTTTCCTCATTGGCGGATCCAGAAAGGTGTTCCAAAGGCTTGATCCCCCTTTTTCTTGTTTATTTATATTTCCTGCAGAATTAAGACAAGTCAAATAAAACTTGCAAAAACGACTTTTTCTGAAACCCCTCTTTTTCAATACCTTGACCCGCCGGCATATAGGCT
This sequence comes from Modiolus philippinarum, assembly GCA_002080025.1. Taxonomy (NCBI): domain Eukaryota; kingdom Metazoa; phylum Mollusca; class Bivalvia; order Mytilida; family Modiolidae; genus Modiolus; species Modiolus philippinarum. The sequence goes on along the minus strand of MJUU01046213.1, from coordinate 53,035 downwards.
CCGCTCACATTTTAAAGAATATTTGGCAATGGTTACATTGGATTCTTATTTAATTAAGTTCAGAAAGTATTTGATTCCTTATGGAATGCCTAGGCATGTTTTCATATGCAAACAACAAAGTCAATTCATAAAATTAAAATTAAGTTCAGAAAGTATTTGATTCCTTATGGAATGCCTAGACATGTTTTCATATGCAAACAACAAAGTCAATTCATAAAATTAAATTCATAGATACAATTCTGGAGAAAGTTGTTATAAGTTATGAGTAAATGTTCTACGAAATGGGTGGTATTTGATATTTACGTGTTGAAAACATTTGATAAATGTATATGAGCTACATGTATCTTTAACACTCAAATTATTGTATTTCTTTACGTTATTGTATTTCTTTACGTATTCGTTGATGCGTATAACGATGAAATTGAATTCTCTTTATTTTTGAACCACAAAAGTGCATGTTGACTTTTCAAGTGCAAATTTAAAGTTAATGTAATCCTCAGATAGGAAATAAAATCGGCACTTTTGACATCAATCTGTAGTAAAGCAAACATTTGCGTCAAAGGATCGTAATACTTTGTAAAGGGTGATAATTAGGCAACGATCTTGAATCAAACGTACTCATGACATTTCACTAGACTAAGTGTGTAAAAAATACAAGCGTTGGGGCTACGGACTGACATGAATGATAGTAGAGCGGCGGATATGTAAAAAGTCGCTTATTTAACGAGTTTAAATTACCCAAAAGTCCCATGGAATTTCATTGCTTAATATCATTTATCAACATCTCAACTGTCAGAAAATGCCTGTCGTCGCGTTAAATTGTGGTCCCTATGACGTAAAAAATGGCGACTTTTGACGTTACCCTGCTCTTCAATATACACACGTGACGGCTTTGAACGAAATTTTATTGAATTCACCAATTATTCTAGAAACTCAATACAAAAGAAAAAAAATCAGGCAATAGTGTACTTAATTATGCATCAATACACCCTTATAAGTTTAAACATAGCCCAGTACGACCGTTTACAAACTTGGTAAAATTAAGCATTAAAATTGTTGTTTTTTTATCACCTACCCTTTAATCTTTTACATATTTGTTAACTATGTCTTAAAACTGATTTGACAATTGTTTCACGTAACTATTGGAGTATTTGTTTCCAGAATACATCATTTCTCCGCGTTAAATTTTTTATCAAAAGTTGTGTTTTGCAAATATTTTCTTCCCGTATTTGAACAGTGTTGTACCGATTTGGTCTTAATTTCATAATTTACCCTTTACCAGGCAGTCTGTTTTGATTAATATTTCAATAATATTTCTATGTGTTTGGTGTATGTTTGACATAAGTACCATTCTAAAAATACGTGACAGATGTTTATAATGTTTTTATTTGCTTGACCTATATAAAAAAGGTGTAATTAACTAAAGGGTGTGTTTGAGTATTGGGTGTGTTCGTGTAGTTTAGATATGAAAATGCGGAAATGTACTTGTTGCGTCAAATCGGAGTCCAGCTCTGCTATGCTAAGCAAAAACTTGAAACGGTAAAGCGTTCTAAAAGATGAAAACAGCTTCTTTTTACAAAATATGTGTCATCACTTAAATTAATTACCCCAGAAAACTGAAATTTCCTGAAATTATAAAATATCCAAAAGGCTAATATTTCATTGTAAATTGTTAAATATTGCGCCAAAAGGTATTCGGTGGGAATTTGTTAACAGAAGAAAATCCATCAAGATATGCCTTTGCGTTCTGTTGTGCTTTTGTGCGCATTTTTAAAGTTGAGAACCTAGTATGTAAATTCTGTGTGTTTGCTTTTATCGTCGTTTTCTGTTTTAAAAATGTACTTTCTTATTACAAAGGTTGTCAAGTTTAGAACGTTTTGTTACAATTTGGGAGAAAGCATATTATGTATAAAAATTCTAGTCTTGTTTACGACATTGACATCATTGGCGAATCCAAGTGAAGGTTCCGGGGGTCGGTACCCCCCCCCCCCCCCCCCCCCCCCCCCNGTTTGCACAATCATGTATTTTAATGAATATCTTGATGTTTTACTAAGAAATACCCCAAAATGTTTCTAGCCTCGTGCCGCTCGGTGAAGTAGCATTTCACTTCGAGTTTGAACCCCTCTTTTCAAATTGTCTGGATCAAGCCTGGACAAGCATTTACATTTAGATGATGAGCTTTTTTTATGGCCGATTTCTCTTTTAAAAAAAAGGTAATACGTTGCATCTGTTTTACTCTTAAATGGAGACTGTCATTGCTTGGAATAAAGCACTACTTGATCTCACACATTAAAGGTCCTTTGACTTCGTGTTCTTTATTTTTTTTCAATGGGCCAATGTGTTTTTGGTTTTCTCTTTACGAATTACCTTGTGTGTTTTTCTGTTCATGTAAATAACAGTTCTTAAGCTAACGAGTATGAACCAAACAGATTTTGTTTCTAGAAAACTGAAATGCGAAGATCGCGTAGAGGTTTTACATTCGATGTCAACAAAAGGTCCAAAAACCATTGAATCATATGTTGTACTTTGTGTTTTTGTGAATGTCAAACGTAAGAATCATTTAGATGTTTGCCCCCC